>JABXWE010031930.1:0-11536 GCA_014611495.1 Limonius californicus | reverse complement strand
ACTTATCCTCTTCATAATGTTTAAAGTAAATTCGGTTCTACGCAATTCTACAAGAATTTAACGGTCACCTTTTATATAAGAAAATATGATTTCCATAGTTAACATTATAGTATCTAAGAAGGTTGAAATTTTTACTAGTATGCTAGTGTAGTATGTAACCGCGAGGATTGTCCAAAATTTAACCAAGAAAGATGACGGAAGAATAGCAAAAATTATCTTAGAGCTTAGACAATAGCTTACATAAACATAAACATTTAATATGATTTATTGTATTATGGGCTAACAAAAAATATTTATGTTATTGTTAATATTTTGTTATTCATTTCTCTAAGTAAGTAATTGAAAATTGGGAAACAAATAATAATAACATTACATTTAGATTCCAGTTGTAAATAGTTTCCTTACCGATTTCCGGGCAATAAGATATTCGGTCAGTAGCTAAAATGACCAGTATTATTAAGTCCAATTGCAATATAGTTATTCTCAACATTAAGTGCAACTGTTGTCAACTTACTATGGCTATCTTCTATCAGGCATTTACAAGTATAGTTTTGTTAACTTTTAAAACCTGTTATAGAGCATTTAACCGAAAACTAACTACTAGAGGTCACTTAACAGATACCTTTTTGGTTGCGATCAAGTTAACTATTTAGTATAACTATTTCTCAACTTTAAGTTGAACGTAACGAATACAGTAGTTATGGTAACCACTACGGATGTACAAAGGACGCCTTTAAGTTATTCCCAGTAGGTCATCTTTCCAGGTTAAGAAATGATCAGGTTGTGGACAGTAAAGGTTAACTTTGCTTATGTGGGTATGTAGCCTATCTTCGTCCTTCGGGTCTACGTACGATATACATCCCTTTCTTCTTCTTGAATATAGCATGTTCACCTCATTGATGCATCAATTTTCCTATAACGATCTTAGTTCAAAATAGGGATATTCTTCTGTATATTGCTGCGGTACAAAATTTAGTGTAGCCACTGTAATCCTTTTAAGTATAGTAGAAAGGTACAATGAACCAGCGATGGTAGAAATTTAGAATTTAAGTCAATAGCTTATTCAATATCTACAAGACTTATTAAATTTGTAAACCTCATCAAGGCAATGATTCTACTTTTCTTTGTATTTCTAAAGATTCGTCTGCGAAAGGAAGATACACATTATAGAGACTGCAATTTTCTCAGTTTGGGTGTGCGCAAGTTAATGTTATAAAGATTTCATTTTCAGAAATATTGCTTTTTTAACAGTTAACATTATAAAACAACGCAAAAATAACGTTCTCAAAATGTTCCTTGAGAATTGTTCATTAGCACAGTGCTAAACCTGCCAGATTGAAGTTGGTTGGTCGGAAACCACGCAGGGATGTTATAGGTATCCTGAACAAGTGAGCCACGCAAAAGCAGAAACATAGTTTTGCTATGCCAAAGTAAAACAATAATTTTGAGTTTTAGTTGGAAAAACCTGAAAAGTGCATTGCATGAAGATGCAAACTCTGTTCTTACCGTAACGCATACATCCAAAGTTTTTAAACACCTGCTGAAGGTTCCCGAAATTCAAGCACTGCATTCGCGTTTAGGCTCTGTTTAGAAAGTTAGCAAGAGGTTTCGTGAAATAATTCCCTTCATATAAGCTAAGCCTGTACAAGGTTATTAATTAACAAAATGATACTTCTGTACGTGTACCCCCGTATTTAGAATCCATAAGGAGATGACTAACCATAGAAGAGAACAATATAAATTCCAGCTATTTAAGGATATTGTAATGCGTAAATTAATTAGACGAATATGTTTCAATAAGACAAAGTACATCCATGACACAAGTATTTAATGAAGTTGGTTGCCTTTGTACGACATGCTAAGTCAGTTGTAGTGATTAAATTTTCCTCAGCACTTATAGAGTACTTTATTTCAAAGCGTAAGTTTTTAGAAGCACTCACTACATTTACAAATGCGAAAATTTTTCGACTATGTTGCCACTTACTGTTAGCGGGTTTTCAATTATTTCAAGCCGAAAAGAATGACGTTAAGCTAAATGAATTTCCGGTAATCAAAATTAGATTTCCTTCCCCTAAATATACAAATCAAGAAAAATTTTAATTTATTTCATTTTCCAAAAGTACGAATCGTTTTATGTTTTATTAACAAACTTTTATTACCTTCTCTTGGTTAACGATAAAAATCCCTTCGGAATGCAGTCCTCTGCATAGTAGGTAAAGTCAAAGGCCGACATGTAAGAAGTTCAACGTATTGAGAAAATATTCGATTATACTGGTTATACCACAGCTATTCTCTTTCCACTGAGCCTATCTAGCAGGTTGTGATATTTTAAAACTTGACATTTAAACGTAGTTGTTTATAAGTTTAATTATATTGAAAGTTGTCAAATATACTCGAAGGTTTTTAAAATACATAATTTTAAAGTAATCTGTTTCCCGAGAAATCATGGAATTGAAAAAAATCATTATCGAGCTGTGTTTTTGTACAATTGTAGCGTTGCCGTTCCAAAGGGGGTAAGTGCCAAAATTTGAAAAACGCGTTTTTGTATATCAATAGGTTGTAAGTAACATCGCCGTGTTCCTGTAAAGGGGGCAAGTGACATGCGTTTATTTTAGTAATGTTTAGCAAACGTAAAAGATGGCGATGGGTGTACCTCCAGAGTAATTTTCTTTGAAGATGCGGTAAGTGCCAACGGTGAATCGAGTCACCACAGACAGTAGTTGTTTGTCATTCGCCTGGCGTTTGTGATCTGAGCATTTACGTTTACGTCGTTTACTTGTGTTTTGTTATATTGTTGTGTATAATAACTGTGATTTGGTGATTCTTTAAGTTAGTATGCAGTCTAGTAATAATGGTGAACATTTTCTTACTCAAAATAAAATCAAAGGAGGAAAAAAAAAGCAACAATCAGTTAAAAGAGTTAGCGGAAAACAGTATGTAACCTGCAAAAACAAATCAGTTGATGAAAAAATCCCGCCAAAGGATAAGGTAAGTTATAAGCTTAAATAGATACGAAATGTATGTGATATTCATGCTCGAATATTTTGCTATAGGTTTCTTGCAAGTGCTATTATCAATGCAAGGTGATATCCCCTGAAGTGAAGACTACATTATTCAGGCAATTTTATGACAGTGATGAAGCTACACAAGGGACGTTTTTGATGGGTACATTGCAGGTTGGCAATATTAAAAGAAGGCGCCATGGATCATACGATCATCCCGAAAATAGCAAACGTCAAGTCAGTGTTCATTATACTGTACCAAATGGCAGCGGCGAACATGTACAAGTATGTCAGCAAACATTCAGAGAAATCTTTTGTATTACCAAAAAGAGGTTGGAAAATCTGGTAAAGAAGAAGAAATTGAGTTACAGTACTTACACAGACCTTAGAAAAAATAACAGGCGCAATATTAAGTATACTGAGGAACATACTCACTTCATCCATGAACATATAAACTCATTTCCACGTAGTGAAAGTCACTACTGTAGAAAAAAGTCTAGCAAAGAATATTTGAGCCCTGACCTAAATATTAATAGATTATACAGGGCATTTATTCAGAAATACCCAAATACAAACATTTCTAGTAAGCATTACAGAAAAATATTTAAAAGAGATTTTCCTCACCTATCATTTAAACATCCCAGGCAAGACACATGTAAGACTTGTGATTTATTAAATTGCAAAGTAAAATCAGGTGACTATGGAGCAAAGATGAAGTTGGAACTTCACCACAGAAAGGTAGAAAGTGCCTTGTCTCACACGAAACATGATCATACCATATCTCAGCAGGTGAACTCAGAAACTTGCACTATTTTTATTGATCTACAACAGGTATTATTTGTGCCTACTTTAACACACAGTGACATGTTCTACATGAGGCAACTGTCCTGTTACAACTTTTGTGTACATGTGGGAGACACAAGCAGTGCCTACATGTGCATCTGGCATGAGGGTACTGCCAGCAGAGGAGGAAATGAAATCATTTCATGTTTATTAAATGTCATTAATTCGGGCATTACAAGCAAGAAAAACCTGTGCATTTGGTCTGACAACCGCACAGGCCAAAATAAAAACCGAATAATGATTTTTCTTTTAATGTTCATGGTATCTGTTGGATTATTTGAGAGTGTGGAGCAGAAATTTCTCATAAGTGGTCATAACTACCTTCCCTGCGATCGCGATTTCGCTCACATTGAGAAGAGGAAGAAAGTACCAAGAGCATTGGTACCTCATGACTTATTCAAAATGATACGTGAGGCTAGGCACGATAACAAATTTAATGTTGTTTCTATGGAGCCAGAAAACTTTTTAAACATACAGTCCGCTTGTGATGCCCTTATTAATATAACAAAATTAAATATCAAAAAAGCTTCATGGATAAAATTAGAGTCCAGTAACCCAGCAGTAGTGCAAATAAGGGACACCTTTAATGAAATGGAGGCCTGGAAACGCATTAATGTTTTAAAAAAAGGCAAAAAATTGGAAGATGTAAGGAAAACCGAGTTAAAGTCATTTCTAGTTTAAATTCAATATTAGCTGAGAAAAAGGAAAATCTCCGCAGTATGATCCCGTTTTTACAGGACAATGCAGGAGCCAAAAAATTTTATGAAGACTTACTTACCAAATAAATAAATTTATATGTGAAATTATTTCACGTGTGGCTCAAGCCGTAAAGAAAGTTTTGAGGAAATCAATCGAGTGTTTGGTGACAAGTCGTGTTCCCAAGCTACCGGAAAGCGATGGCACAAAGAATTTCAACGCGGTCGACTTTCTTTAAATGACAACTTTCAAGCTCCTAAGCCAAACACGGCAGTTACCGAAAAGAATATTGGTCGTGTACGAAACATGATTGAAGAGTACCGGCATGTAACTGCCAGGAGTATTCAAGCAACTTTAAAGAATGGCGTGAAAGCAATTGGCAGCATTTTATAAAAACATTACATGGTACGTAAGCTTTGTGCCCGTTGGATTCCCCACAGTTTGACCCCGGTTCAAAACGGAAAGCGTGTGGCATGGTGTAGGTCTACAATGGATCGTCTCATTTGGTGTACAACATCATTACACGTGATGAAACGTGGGTATACTGCTATGATCCCGAAAGAGAGCAGCAATCGGCAGTTTGGGTCTTTAAGAACGAATCGGTTCCAGCAAAAGTTGTTCATGAAAAAAGATGAAACAAACAGATGGTCGCCACAGTTTTTGGAATTACTGTTCCCACTGTAGCACTGGAGGATCGTCGTACTGTTAATGCTGAATGGTACACTACAGTTGGTTTGCCTCAAGTTCGTCAAAATGTTCGTGTAAAACGTCCAAGAGTATGGATCATCTTGCATCAAGAAAACACTCGGGCGTACACCGCTGCTCGAACGACTGAGTATTTGAATGCCCAAAATATTGAAATAATGGGTCATTCGCCGTATAGTCCAGACTTAGAACCTAATGACTTCTGCGTGTAAAGAATAAGTTACGGGATTTACATTTTATATCGGCCGAAGAAGCGGTTGACGCGTGTAAAAATGAAATAAATAACCTAACGCTGGAAGATAGGAGAAAATGTTTTTCAGATTGGTTTTTATAGATGCTAAAATGCATTGACTGTGGAGGGGAATACTTTGAAAAATTATAAATAAGTGTGTTTTGTCAATAAATTGTGTATTTATCTACTGGGCTCAGCAGAAAGAGAACAACCTAGTTATTTCCGTAACAGACCTTCCGATTTTATGTTCGTTCCGAATCTACGTGCCAATAACAAATCGACAATTTTTGTTAATAGAATTAAATGCTTGCGTATTTTAAATATGGCAAATATGGAAGATGGCATTCGAAACACGAATTTCCTATTCTAAAATTATTTGTTGGAAGTTTGAAAACAAATTGTTTATCGTATAAAAATAACCAGAAGTTATTTACAAATTGATTACATTCTCATTTTGCAATAACATAAATCTATATGATTATATATTATATTCATTTGCCGAGCACAGTTTGCTAAAATTTACATTCCCAATTTTATGTAACGTTACTCTAACTTGTTGAATTTAAATCTAACATTTCAAATATACAACTTCAAGAAATCGAATCCTTTTAGGATAGGACTTGGTTTAAATAGAAATATACTGCTAGAATCGCAAGTGCAGTACGTAAATATTAAATATTTCTGAAACACGCCGCATGATCGTGTTGCTCTTGATCAGATTTCCTTGTAAACTCATACCCTGTGTGACATTTTCAGGCTGAATTATCAAAGATATAAAATGTCATATAGTACATTAAAACTCCGACTACAAAGTACGAAAATTCTATATAGAAAACGGCATACCGCAACTGTATCACTAATTACATTCACCTGCCGGAAAAGACCCTATTGAAAATATGAGCTTTAATTAATTTACACTCAGGAAACATGTTTTACAGTTCTCTCTCTATTTTTATATTGACTAAATTCTGCATTACAAACAAAATTATAGTTAATTAATTTAACTGTTTGAACAAATCAGACCTAGACGACAGTACGGCTCAGTGGTCTGATGGCCGTGTGTACAACGGACCACTATCGCCCTGGGACTGTCTAAGATCTAAAGACTGGCCTGCTTGGGAATTACTTGAGCAATAAGGACAACCCCAACTGCCGCACTCGAAATACTAGGGCTGCCAACTCTTCCTATTTGGATAAGGAAAGGGGCCATGGCGGCCTACCTCAGAATGCGGGACAGCGAATGCTGGCAAGACAATAGAACTATCATAGGTCACGTAGATATCTCCAAAATGGCGAAAAAAGAACTATTTTTTCTTGCAAGGTGATAGAAGCGAAGAACCTATTGAGACTGGAAAGGAAGTAGTCTCTCACAATCCCTGAGAAGGAACAGTGGGAGCGGAATGAGGAACATCTCCCACAAAGCTCGCTAGTCTGCTACACCGACGGGTTGCTTGTAGCTAGCAGAGAGTCGGCGAGAGCCGGAGTTTACCTGGAGCACCACGGGGTACAAGAGAGTTTTACACTTGGAAAATATACCATGGTTTTCCAGCCGGAAATTTTTGCAATCTTGGTGGTGCCCAAGAAGGAAGAGATTATATCAGGAGCAGGGCAACTGGTATATGTCTGTTACGACAGCCAAGCGGTGCTCAAAATAATCTGCTCGCCCAGGACGAGGTAAGTCCTCGTCCAGGAATGTGGAGACGCTCTTGAAGAACTTCCAGTCTAAACGAAGTAAAAGGGTATGAGTTTGGGACATTGTGGAATCCCTGCTAACGAGAAAGCAGGTAAGCTTGCTATACTGGAAGCCGGGGAAACCTGTCTGGAACGGGTATCCTTCCTAGGTATTTTAAGGCAACAGGTCATGTCTTCCCTAATCAAAAGATCACACGTGAGGCTGACGGACGAATCGACGAGACTCAGGGGATGTAATATTGATATGAGTTCTCACAGGCCACTGTAAGCTGAGAAGACACCTAAGCCTTCTAGGTGTAGAGGACGACCCACTAAGTCAGGTTTGCGGAGATCTGGAGGAAACCACGAACGGGACTGAGACATAAAGTTTTCTGTGCAGCAACACTTCACAGTACAAAGTTGATTTCCTTCGCATTGACGGACACCCTGGCATTCATTAGAATGTTAGGAACGTTTGATCAAAGAATGGTAGAGGAGGTAGGAAAAGAAGAGAGAGATGGAAGTAATGATTGAAGAGATACCAGGAGTGGGTAAAAAGGGCCCATAGGGGACTAGTTGCTGGGTATCTCAGGCGTCCCCATAATCTACTACTACTACTACTACGCATGCTGTTGTGAATAACTATATTGTAATTGGGTATAAAAATACTCAAGTAATTTTTACTATTGACCGAATATCTTACTGCCCTGTAATAAGTAGGAAATTATATATAGCTTGAACCTAAATGTAAAATGTAGAAGTGTCCGTAGGGGCCTACTTACTGGGCATCTCAGGGCTCCCCATAATCTACCACTACTACTACTACTACACATACTGTTGTGAATAACTATATTGTAATTGGGTTTAAAAATATTCAAGTCATTTTGCTATTGACCGAATATCTTACTGCCCTGTAATAAGTAGGAAATTATATATAGCTTGAACCTAAATGTAAAATGTAGAAGTGTGCGTAGGGGCCTACTTGCTGGGCATCTCAGGGCTCCCCATAATCTACCACTACTACTACTACACATGCTGTTGTGAATAAGTATATTGTAATTGGGTTTAAAAATACTCAAGTCATTTTGCTATTGACCGAATATCTTATTGCCCTGTAATAAGTAGGAAATTATATATAGCTTGAACCTAAATGTAAAATGTAGAAGTGTCCGTAGGGGCCTACTTGCTGGGCATCTCAGGGCTCCCCATAATCTACCACTACTACTACTACACATGCTGTTGTGAATAACTATATTGTAATTGGGTTTAAAAATACTCAAGTCATTTTGCTATTGACCGAATATCTTATTGCCCTGTAATAAGTAGGAAATTATATATAGCTTGAACCTAAATGTAAAATGTAGAAGTGTCCGTAGGGGCCTACTTGCTGGGCATCTCAGGGCTACCCATAATCTACCACTACTACTACTACTACACATACTGTTGTGAATAACTATATTGTAATTGGGTTTAAAAATAGTCAAGTCATTTTTGCTATTGACCGAATATCTTATTGCCCTGTAATAAGTAGGAAATTATATATAGCTTGAACGTAAATGTAAAATGTAGAAGTGTGCGTAGGGGCCTACTTGCTGGGCATCTCAGGCCTCCCCATAATCTACCACTACTACTACTACACATGCTGTTGTGAATAACTATATTGTAATTGGGTTTAAAAATACTCAAGTCATTTTTGCTATTGACCGAATATCTTATTGCCCTGTAATAAGTAGGAAATTATATATAGCTTGAACCTAAATGTAAAATGTAGAAGTGTCCGTAGGGGCCTACTTACTGGGCATCTCAGGGCTCCCCATAATCTACCACTACTACTACTACACATGCTGTTGTGAATAACTATATTGTAATTGGGTTTAAAAATACTAAAGTCATTTTTGCTATTGACCGAATATCTTATTGTCCTGTAGTTAGTATGAAATTTATATACAGCTTGAACCTAAGTGTAATGTTATTGTTTATTTCTCATTTTTCAATTACTTCGCTACAGAAATGAGTAGCAAATACAACAACAGGAACAGAAATATTGTTCGGCCGCCCATAATAAAATAAATCATATTACATATTTATTTATATGTAACTTCAAGTCTGTACAATTAATTTCATTGAATCGTGTACATACGGCAAGTGTAGAAACAAATAGATCAACCGTTTTGGGCGATTATAGCTTTCTTCACAACTATTTACTCCCAGATGGCTGAAAATGGTTCAGTATATGGCTAAGAACACAAAAGTTACTGATAATTAAAGGTATTTCAAAATTTTAACAATTTAATTAATAATAAAAATAAAATAAAAATTGCGGACAATATCATTGCTTCCTTAAATAACGTAGTCTGGATTTTTTTAAATGTTGTAAATAACTAGAGCTAAAATTAAGGTGCAGTTAGAGGGTGTGCCCCGAACCTCTAATTTTTTTGTGGGCTTCTTATGAATTTTTAAAATGTTTTTAATGAATGGCTTGTTTAACAGACATCCGCTTTTAAACTAAATTGCTCACTACATTTTTAATAATACAGCAACATTTATGCGAGCTACTCTCTGATTTTCCGATTATGTAATGTTTTTTTTTGCTAGAATGAAAAAAAGATTGCGTATATTACTTGTCTAATAATGTCAATTCCGCAATAAATAATAACCACAGTGCCCGGGCATGTATAATCAAATATTGAACTGAATGTAAACAGCAACGGGGGTTTTAAGGGCTTTAGGCCTAAAGCGGACAAAATCTCGTCACATATTACAAACAGGGCGCCTACTTCAATACAGATTTATACAATCTACTTTAATTCAATTTCAGATGTAAATCCGGACCCCACATCTGAGCAACTCGTTTATTCACACACCGCTGCAGGTTAACTATGCTCTGTTCCTGGCGCATTTACCACCCTGACCACAACGTGGAACCACAAAAGACGACCTCACGTGTAATTGTATACATAATTCAGAACTCCCGAAAGTTGATAATAGCCATGGCCAAACTGATATGTTCAATTTACCCCATAATTACTTGTGCAGAGTTAGGTGGAGAAAGGGAGAGCGCGAACCCCAATTCTATAAAGCTAAGGAAAGTCTCTGCACTGGATTACTTCAGGTCAATACTCTCGTTTTAATAAAAACCTTTGACCTGTGCCAAGACAAACCTAAGCTGGTATAATTCTTTAAAAAATACTGCAATGGCCTAACATGTAATAAAACAGTCTACAATGTCCAGGCAGATAATAAAAGTAATCTCGAAAATGTCAGGGTGGACAACTAGCGTTAGAACCCTCATTTATGGTTGTAGCAATCCACGATACAAAGTGTATTTGACCATTACTCGTAAAGTAACTTCAAAGTTAGGGCCTGAAATATTACGGCTATCTGTACCAACAAGAAAACTGTTAGTGGTTTCCCAGGTTGCCCCTTCTACTTACTTCGTGTAACTTTTCTATAAGACAGTTTCCTAGATTTATTGCTAATAAATCTAAGTTGTAAGTAAATCAATGCAAAATAACAACTTTAATAACATAAAATCGTATTGCACGTATAATCGATCAGTTAACATCCAAGCTCCGACGAAACAAGAGGTGTAATGCACAACCCGGAAAAAATTATAACAATATATTCTTCATGAACTTACAAATTTTGAAATTGCGATACTATTAACTGAATTGTTTAGTTTTAGTTTAGCTTTTGTAAACTTATATTTAAAAATACTACTCCGAAACAACATAAGGGTTTGAATAAAGCTAATCTATATAGTTTAATATTTGATATATATGTAGTTTCCTTCAAGATATATCGTTCGTTACTGCCTCACCGAAGGGTGCCTTGTAACCCCTGGTTAACACTTAAGGAGGTTGTAAATCCAGGTAAAATAACACTTTCTAATAACCATTTTATTTAGGTATAAATATTTTAGGAACCTCGGTGGGACAGTGCACTGTCAGTCGAGATCACAGTGAAATGCGGTCCGTACGGTCGTGTGGTCGAACCCCGGCTGAGGCGACCGTATTTCATTTAGATAAGTTTAGGGTGCATGTTGCACGAATGAATAGTATGTAAGGGTCGCCCGCACCCCCTTGAAGTAATGCGAAAGCGGTTCCAAGGGGAACGGTAGTATGAATAAATGAAAAAGATTATGATTACATGGAACATAAAATATACTATTTTTCAAAAAGCTGTCGGTATCACTATCACTATCATTGCTATCATGGACACTTAATTTAATAATGACTTAATATGATACGTGCCCATGTTTATGTAAGAGTTTTCTATTTGTATTACAAGTTACACTACATTTCTCCAATGTTCTGGGTATATTTTTTTCTAGTTCTACATTATATATATATATATATATATATATATATATTTGGATGGGCAATCA
>JABXWE010031929.1:0-10647 GCA_014611495.1 Limonius californicus | reverse complement strand
CTTAGCGCTGAGGAGAAACACGTGGCAGAGAAGAGGCCGATACCCTGCAGTGGGATGGAAAGGCTGTTGATGATGATGACATGTAATATATTCTTATTGTGTCTTTACCATGAGTTATCGGATAGTAAATTGTATTGTGATTCACACTTTATTTATTTTAATACTTGTACACAAGTATTGTTTGTTTACTTTACAGCTAACTATCTCTAATACAACAGTTCTTCCCGACTTACGTAAGGACAAAGTCCTTTAAATGTTCCGATGGTCGACTCTTACGGTTTGTTCTTTTTGGAAGACTGACTAGATGCTGCCGTTTCACCTATTTTTACTTGTCCAGATAAATTCCCGATCTTAATCTAGCAATCTATGTAATAGTTCTGCCCGTGAAGCCTTATTCTTTAAAAATCTGTTGTATAAATTTGTCATTACCAAAAACGATTGCAGTTATTATTCTGGAGCTTATAGAATAGACTTTACTTTTTTCTCGGTAGGTTGTATACTGTTTTTAAATATTCGTAATCCTGAATACTCAATTTCTCTCGTACCTAGCCGGCACTTATCCTTATATGCTGTTTAGTTTGCCTTAGCCAACCTATCCAATACCATTCGTAATGATATTGTGTTCTTCTTCAGTTCTTCCTGCTACGATGCATCAAGGGATGCAATTCTTGGTAAACCAACCATGCAGCTGATGCGCCGAAAGGCAAACGGTTTACCCGAAATAAACCTTTATGAGTATTCACGGTTAAGATCTCGGCTGTTTCTTCGTTAACCACAAGTTGCTGATACGCTTGAGACAACTCCAGACATGAAAATATTCTGGAATTTTCCTCAATCTGAGTGAACACTCCCATTGCTGTCGGAAGTGGATATGTATTATTGTTATCATCGCATTAACGCTCTTTCTTGCGCATAGCCAATGAAGATGTTGCCCAATCTGAATTCTCCACTGGCTGTAACAATCCTTAACTTATAAGTTTATCAATCTCTTGTTCCACAGCAGGTCGTATTGCAAACGGAACAGTTCTACGTTTTTGAAATTGTAGTTGATCATCTTCCTTTAATTGTATATGTATCTTGCTTCCAATATGGGCTTCCAGTTCCTTCTTAAAAACAACTGCATACTGTGAAACTATTTCTTATAGTGTAGAAGGGTGAAAGACATTCAGTCTTTGTAGAGAAATGCCTAATTTTGGCAATCAGTCCCTAGATCTCGCCGAATCACAATCACAATCCAGAAAGCTACAGTTAAACCATTCTTTCTGAATAGCTTTCTTCGTCCTACGCTTATTTTCCCTTTAATTTTTCCTTGCATTATTATTCTTATATTTCATACCTTTCCCCTCTTCATGATCCAGCTATTGCAGTTTTCTGATTTCTATATTTTTTATAATTTTTTCATTCCTCTTCTATTCTTATCAGTACGTCTTTATTTGTAACGCTTTGAATCCCAGATATTGTCAAAATCCTTCTGTAATACTAATTCAAAACTTTCCAATTTCTTAATGTGGTCCTCTTAAGTGTCCAACTTTCCATGCCATAAAGCAAAACGGGGAAAATGTTCGTATGTTCGTACTCTTTGGGCTAAAAAGAGACTACGATTGCATATGCAGTTTTTCATTTTAATGAACCTTCGTCGAGCTATTTCTATTCGTGATTCCTTAGTTTGATCAGTATTGTTCTGTAACCAGGTACCTAAATATTTATAGCTATTTACTTGCTCTATCTGGGTATTTTAAGCTGTTAATTTTACTTTGACATCTTGTGCTTTGGAATCTCCATTACTTTTGTTTTCTTCAAATTCATCTTTAACCCGTATTGATTACTGTGACTGTTTATGTTATTTATTAGTTGTTGTAAAGCATCTGTGTTATTCGCAAATACGACATCATCTGTATGCCTGATGTTATAGATTCCTTTTCGATTCCAGCTTCTTCTGTTACCTTGTGCCTAATCCACTTCTGAAATTCAATTATTTCTTCCTCTAGTTTTTTTATATATCCTGCTATGGACAGTTTTCAAAGGGACCTTTTAAACGTGGTCCTTTAGCTGTATAGTTCGGTAGTCAGAACAGTTATTTGCATTTGCTGTTTTTGTTATGGTAAAGGAAGTAGAACGTAACCGTTCTTTAAGAATAATCCCAGTGTTTTATATTTTGTTAAATAAATCTAATAATAATGATTGTCTGTTTCAATATCTTCTATATAATCCCCCTAGTGTTATTGAACAGTTCTCATATTCTGACCATATTCCTAATTTCTGTTGATGCTATGAAGTGCTATTCCTTTTGAGTCTTTGAACACATCTGTTTGTTTTTTCTTTTGGATGTTTGTCATTTCTTTAATCTTTTTGTGCGTGTTAAAGTTGTCAAGTTTTTGTTCGTATTCCTCTATTTCTTTACATTGTTCTTCTAGCCTACTTCCTTTAGCTTCTTTAATCTTCCTCTTTATACTTTCTGTAGTTTTTTATGCCTTGGTACATTCCTGGATTTATTTTTCCGCGTTTTTCCATTAGTTGGAGAATTTGTGGGGTCATCCATTGTTTCTTTCCTTTAACTGTTTTTGATACTTATAATTTTTTGGTTACTTCTTTTATTACTTGTTCAAAGTTCTCTCATTCTTCTCTTCATCAACACTGTCTATTGTTTTATTCTCTTCTTTGATCTTCCTAAGATTACAATTTAGTTTTCGTTTTTAAATTTGCTTCGTTTAATCGTGTTATGTTCAATTCTCTTGATTTAGCTTTATCTTTCAGTATTTTTCAATTTTATTTTCATTACGGTTACTACTGGATTGTGATCTGACCTTACATCAGTTCCAGGATAGGTCTTAGTGAATTTTATGATGTTCCTAAATTTTTTTAACCATGTAATAATCTCACCGATTACGGATTATTAAATATTATGTATATTGAGGCGATATCCAGATATACAATATTCGTTTTAGTAATTTAAGCAATATGTTTGCTATCATTACGGGATTGAGGTGGCTCAGTGGTAAAAGAGTCAGGCTTTGGATGTAATAATTCAAATGCTTCCCGGTAGTAGATCAACAACCCCCCTTATGGGGGAGGCCGTTGCCCCACAATCGAATCACTCTAGGGGTCAGAATTTTTTTCTAATTTCCTACTGGGTCGCCCTCTCTATTTACCATTGGGGATCAAATTAATAACAATCCTCGTGCTACGGTCGCACTATAGGAGTAACAATACTCGGCATACACAACACACCAGGCAGGTTAAGCACGGTTACGCATCAACCCAGTAACCCGCAGAGTCGGGCCCTGTTGTGTATAGCACAAACTAACTTAGCCTTGCCTCATACCAAAGCGATGGGCCTACAAGGCCTGTGAAAAGTCCAATAATAATTTTGTACTTGGAGATAACAGTGATTGTTGATTATTTTAGAATATAATTT
Organism: Limonius californicus; assembly: GCA_014611495.1. Taxonomy (NCBI): domain Eukaryota; kingdom Metazoa; phylum Arthropoda; class Insecta; order Coleoptera; family Elateridae; genus Limonius; species Limonius californicus. The sequence goes on along the minus strand of JABXWE010031929.1, from coordinate 7,232 downwards.
GTATTATATATACATATTATATTTGAGACGGGAATTGCCATTTATTTTCATAACATGTGGGTATTGATCATTCCTATCGATAGAGGTCCTTTAACTGCAGTATTTAACTTGCAACTACCAACCTATAGATAGCAAAACCTTCGGGGCATTCATTTGACATCCATTGGAGCTTGTTTGCCCTTCTAAAGTCGCAAACAGCAGTGGAAAGCGGTTAAAGGCGACGTATCTGCCGGAACGGAACTTTAAAATCACCCGTATATGGGTTAGAAGTGCAGGAGCCTCGAATAGTAAGAACAAGTTATAAAACACCTTTAACATACAACTATTTGAGTGAAAACAAGAAAATGAAATTCCTGACTCGAAAAACGAATAAAACTTTAGCATCGGCAAACTTATTGAGAAATTCAAGTTATATAGACAGACATCCGAAGTGTTCGCAGAACTCGACACAGAAAGAAAGGAATGAAAGAGCAGAGAAATTGGGTAAAGGTTCGAGCCTTTTGACGGAGGAAAAGCTCTCTTTCGCTGACTGAAAGCCTGACTTTTAACGCGGCCTTTCGACCAGAGTTCTGTTATTGGATACATCAAATGTTTACAACTTGACGCGACTGATCTTGTAAATTGGCTTTTAGACTAACTGTATGACTATAAAGGGTTGATAGGGCTTACGCGGGTCGCGAACTCATGCAATTTCCCGCCGTATGAGTTTTACTTTTATAACCCACGAGTTTGTTTTAAAAATCGTACATGAACCGATGGTAAATTTTCGCTAAACAGTTATTGATTTATCACTAAGAAAAAAATGTTTAGATGTTTTTACATCAATACTTGGTTGATATTTTAAGTAAATTAACTGTGTGAGTTAATCTTATTCAAATTTTCGGTAAAGCAATTTCAAAAATCAATTCATCATGACTTTTCATCATTACACACATCTTCCTGCAAGTCTAACAAAAATGTACCAACGAACTGGTACGCCCCTTTGAAAGTTTAATAGCATCTACATTTGTAAACAATGCTCAAGAACACGTTTCAACAATTGACGCAAAAGTATTACAATGCTGCGGTATTTTTTCATAATAATGGTGATGGTTTTATTTAAAATTTAGCAGATTGCCAATATTCTGTTATTTATTTACTTCAACAATACAATCTTCCAATATTTATCTGGTGAATTTATTCGATCGGCAAATTGTGTTTGTATAATCAAAGTTTTTCATCAATTGTAAAATATCTGTATGTGAATAAACCTCAAGTTCTTTTCCGCTTTTCGTGTGTTTCTCACGTTTAAAAAGAATACGTTGATAATTAATTACATTACAAAAATTTAGGGCGCGATAAATCTGTATTACAAGGTCGCGCAACAAAACATTTGTTAAAATTTATGGCATAACATTCTAAACGTAAATATAAAGTTGGAATCGAGACATTTTCAAGGAGCATTTCTGTACAAAGTCGTTCTTAAGAACATTATCGTGATTTATAGAAGAGGGTGTAAAAACATACAATATAAATATTTTCGGTTTCTTTTTAAAATATACCGTTAGGGTCGCGATAGCCCATACAATAAAAACCAGGGCAGGCAGGCACGAAAAAAGAGGAACACGATAACCAAGAAACACAGCAACAACCCTCCGTTTCATTATATGCATGCTTACGAAAACGACGCAAGACGGAGCCGGGATAATGGAAAGGTAGAGAATGTGCAGATTAGGATAATTCTATGGCTCTGAGATACGCTCCATGCGTCTGCAAAACAACGATAGCGACATAAAGAAACTTTGGACATTTATTAAAAAAAGAACTTTATAAAAATATCAGATTAACCGCAAAAGTTTCCACTAGCCGATATTCTGTTCGAGAATTCGCTTAATTAAAAAACGGATTTTTAAATAATGTGGAACTCCGAAGATACTACATTGATGCCGAAATAAAATGTGTGTGTGCGCTTGTTTTTTATTTATGGAGAAAGTAATGGAACTAGTTTAAATATCCAAGAAATTAGTATATCATGCAACCAACTAATTTATATTTTGACTTGTAGAAACCCTTAATGAAATTTCTGCTGATCAGCAGCCGACCTTTGCTCATGTATCTAAGAGAACGGCCTACATACGAAGTATTACCACTATTTATTTAATATGGATTAATAACTTACTACCTATTGTGTAACCTAAAATATTTTTAGGTTTTTAATAATTAAGTAGGGTACGTAAAACCGTCGGTCCCGGTTGTCATACAAACATCTTTTACAATAGTAAACCATGTATTGGAACTTCTCTACTCTATTCGACGGGTTATGCTAGCCTCCTGCCCGGCATACGTGCAAAGAGGGCTCACAGAACCTACTCTATTGTAGGTAGTTAACAGGCCATTGGCCTACACATGAAGGAGAAGAATAATTAAGTATTAATAACGCTGATTTATGACATACAAATAAATACATTTACCAATCTTACTTACTACTGTCTTCAATACGAATTTTAAGAATAATTGGCACGTTGTGGATCTGAAAATTGAAATAGAGTTCTGACTGTATGGATGACACCGACATCGCAGAAGCCAGCAAATATAGAAGACGATGGGGCAAACATCTGAAGAAGAAGAATTAGATTAGTGCTTCATTACTTGTTCAAGGAAATAGTTATGTATATCAGAAAGCAATTCACTAGTAAATAATAGATTTTCGGCGCTTAAATGTTTTCCTGTTTTTTATTTGGTTGTCACTTTATTTATTTATTACGAAGATATTGATTATAATTTTACATCCACATAGCAATGTTTGATCTTTACAAGATAACTTGTTGCAAAATCCTACTGCTTATTTATGTTTAGCATTTTATCGATTTTAATCACTAGTTTTGTAGTTTTCTGCGGAACGAATTATGTCAACGCTGTATAAAAAACGCGAAACGAATCGTCGAAAAACTAATCCTAACATTCGTATTTGTTCAGTTCATTTTGAACAGAAGTGTTATATTTATAAAGCTGCAAAAATTCTCCTCGTTTCTAATAAGATGCAGGTCCAACCTTATTTTCGACATTTGCATGATTCTTACAATAAGTAGCAGCTTTTAAATACCCAACTTTTATGTAGGATCTGTAAAATATTTAATATTTAAACAGACATATTCTATTAATGGTGCTAATTTATTATAGAAAATGAAAATCCGGAAAAGACTTTTTAGGGGGAAATTTGCAAAAAAAATTGCAAAAGATTAGTAGATTATCATTTGACAATAATAATAATATTAAAATGTCTAACATTAGACAGTACTACCAAGCTTTAATAATCTTACGAAATTCCTATGAGACGCCACTGACTACACCTAGCTCTACCCTATATTCTCAATTACACTGTTTAAACAAGAGTACTTCAGTAAAAGAAAATAAGAATACTACTGAGTTTCGAAATTCCTAAATGACGCCACTTGCTTTTTTTTCACAGCAAGATATTTATTTGCAATCTGCTACAATTACAGCAATAAGCGAATCAGTTCATTACAAGGTTTAGAACATCACTTTGACAATACCATGAGAGAGTAGACGCTCTTTGGCACCTCCTTACTTATTTCACCGAAACTAATTATTTGCAATTTATTCATGAAAACAATTTTAGATCAGTTTAAAAAACGGAAAGGAAGATCTAACGGCTTTACTCGTTTAGTCTGCTCACTTGTTCACTGTTGTCGAGAATGTTTAACGCTAATGAGTTAGGGTGTGTTTCTAGTCTCTGTAGATATTTTGCACTGCACTTAACTACCTCTTCTCGCACTGATATCACTTTCAGATCTTCGCGGATTTCTCTGTTAGGAACATAGTAGGGGGCATTGGTTATTATTCGAAGGGTCGTGGACTGGAATCGTTCTAAGATTTCAATATTTGATAGAGATGCAGATCCCCATAGCTGAATACCCTAGCACCATATTGGTTTCAGCACAGTTTTGTAGACAAGCAACTTATTGGTAAGAGAAAGTTTCGAGTTAAGGCCTAGAGGTGTAGCCCCAGGTATTTCACACAGTCCACTTGCGGTAGTGGTTGGCCGTTCATAGTAACTGCGGGCGCGGTGCTTCTGCATTTGGTGAACGTGATTTGAGCTGACTTAAGTTCATTAATTTTGAAACGCCACTTTTAAACCACTCATTGACTTCATTTAGATTATGTTGTAAAACTCGCGCTGCTTCGTTGGGGTCATGGTGAATTGTGAGGATTGCCTTATCATCGACATTATGTGGCAGTAGTTGTATTTGAGTTTGTTGGCATGTCGGCTGTAATTAACAAATACAGTATCGGCCCCAGGGCACTTCCTGACTTAATGGGGCATAGTTCCGAAATCGCTTCCCCGTATTTTAAATGAAAGAACCTTTCTTCGAGGTAAGATTCAATGATCATGAGGTACGTATGCGGGATGACCCTCTTTAGCTTGAACAAAAGACCCTCGTGCCATACTCTGTCGAAGGCCTGGCTTCCCTCGGGGAAGACTGCATAGCAGTAGCTTTTATCTTCAAAGGTTGAGTTGATCTTGTCCACTATTCTATGAACCTGATCTATATTGGAGTGCTGGATCCTGAAACCGAACTGGTGGTCGGGTATTAGTTGTTCATTGACCAGGATAGGAAAGAGCCTTTTCAATAGTAGTTTTTCGAATAGTTTGGACTTTGGAGAGTATCGGTAGTAAGCTGATGGGTCTATATGAAGCAGGTTGATTTTGTGGTTTTCCGGGCTTATGGATAAGAACTATTTGGGCTTCCACTGGGCGGGAAGGAAACCAGTTCTTGAAATACCATTGAAGATGAGTGTGACCTGCTTAATACCTTTACTGGGCAGTTCCTTGATTACTTGTCCAGCTATTAAATCATAACCCGGGGATTTTTTGCAATTGATGTTTCTGGTAATCATTTCCGTTACTTAACCAGGAGAGAAAGGCTTGATAGGCAGTGAGAGCTGGTAAGGAGCCTCTAGGTAATTCGTCACTTCGTTGTCATCCTGTTGATCATTATCCCTAGCTAGTGGTTGGAAAATTACTGAAAATGTGCAGCAAATACTTCTGCTTTGTCATGGTCGGTCCGTGCCCATCTTCCGTCTTCCTTGCGTATTTGTTGGTTTGGTCTATTGAGGTGGCTGGTTGCTTTCCAGAGGGAATATTCGGTGTCTTTTGATGCTCTTAGCCCTTGTAGGTATTCGTTAATTATTTGTTTTTTGATTCCCTAATCAATTCTTTTCACTCTCGGGCTGTCGTATTGAATCTACGCTTATCGTCAGGGAATCTACTAATTTGCCAAATCCTTCGGAGGCGTCGTTTATCTGCGATCTTTTACTTAACCACTGTCGAGCAATCGCGGTTTTTAGTTTTTACTGACAGTTTAGGTGTTGATCTAACTGCCGCCATGTGGATAGATTGGGTTAGCGTTTCAACCGCATTTTCAATATCATCTTTTGTTTTTAATGGGATGTTGGTTGTTAATTGGTCTTCTACTATATCTCTGAAGTTGTCCCAGTTCGTTTTATAGTTGACTAACGTTGAGGGTCTTACTTTGTAGTTTATTGAAGTGCTTATTGTAGCTATTATGGGACTGTGATCCGAGGACAAGTCAAAACATGATTCAGTGTTAAGGTTACGTAGGGGTATACCTTTGGTTGCAAAGAAATCTAATAAATCAGGAGTTTTGGCTAGGTCCGTTAGCCAATAGGTAGGTTGGAATGTAGACAGATAGCTGAGATGGTTCTCTTGCATGATAGATTGTAAAATTCTACCTCTTGGGGTGAGAAGTCGTGATCCTCATTGGGGGTGCTTGGCGTTGAAGTCGCCTCCGGCAAGGTACCTATTTCCTAAGGATCTTAGGTATTCTTCAAGGCTTTCTCTGTTAGGTCGACTCCCAGATGAGCAGTAGGCTGCAGAGATTATTAGTGGTCCTATCCAATCCTCTACTGTTACACTGGTTGCTTGAATAAATTCGGTGCTAATCTTTGGGGTTTCGGGTGCTTTATATGATGTTTAATTAATATTGCTGCTCCTCCTTTTGCTATGCTATTAGGATAATTTGTGTTATACGTGTCATAGCCGTGGATTTTGAAGTAAGAGTTATGTGTGAAATGTGATTCGGAAATCAGTAGAATGTCTATTTTATTGTAGACATGCTTCCACTTCTTGGCGGTGATTTGCCAAGCCGTTTGCGTTCCACTGGGATATTTTAAGTAGTTGCGCCATTATTTGTTGTTTTGGTTCACGAGTTGCCTTACTAGATGTTACAGGTCTTTTAATTCTTCCATTAGTTTGTTGATCGTGAGTTGTTGAGATTCAATTGTTTGCTGCATGTATGACACGAAATTATTTGGATGCGTTGTGAAATTTTGCGGTATTAGGTTCGCAGGGTCTCGATAATGTTGACCTATACTAGAGTTAAACGGTTGCGTGCGAGTTTTACTTGTACTAGGTATGCCTATCGCTGGTTCATTTCTAGCTTGAGATGCGTCGATTACAACAGGTACTGGCTGTTGGGCCTTATTAGTTACGATTTGTCCCTCTGTAGGGGGTGGGACGCCACTTGCTGCACAACCATTATTGGTGTCCCTAAGTAACTTCAATATAACTTGAACATGTCGCTTCCACTCGCCATAACATCCTTGACCCAAACACATGAATTTAAGCAATAAGAAACACAAAATATAGTCGCATAAAATCGAAGAGAGTAGTTGCAGTTTCTTGCGAAAACAATCATTACATTTCTTGCCGGAAACGAATGTATATTGTATAAGTTAACGTAAACTTTTATTTTTGGTTGAAGATATGAAAAAACGTTCGACGTATTATCATAATGACATGACTTCAATTAAGTGTTTTTGAAAGATGCTTTTCTGATCAGCTATTCTCGCCACTCTCTGCTCGTTAGAGATATTGATTGTTATTATTTTGCCCCCTTGAAAAGATTCGCTGTAGAAATTCAAGAAGAAACTCAATGCTTGGTTTTATGACACTTACAAAATTGCGTTTGTTGTTAGTAAAATTGATACTGTTTAATATAAGAAAAATATTTTAGTTAATGAACTGGGTCAAATTAAAAAGTCCCAAAGCTTTGCGCCTACCTCCGTCGTTTTGCTTTTACAAGAAACGCTACTTTTTGTGTTTCTTTGGGCATTTAGATAGTTGATTAATTTGCAAACAAGTGAACGAAATAGATATTAATTTATAGTAAGTATGTAAAAACCGTAATAGATGAAGAAGATTATATCAC
>JABXWE010031926.1:0-13695 GCA_014611495.1 Limonius californicus | reverse complement strand
GCCGTCGACAAATAGTATCACAGGAAGTGTTACATTTTGCTTCACTAAGTATTTCCGGAAGACATTGCCAATGTACTCATAAATGAGCTCAGCCTTCATCCAACCATTATCCGAAATCCCGATTCCCCAACCATTCGGAACACGCTGAACAATTTCTTTGCGGTAGACGTTTGTACTGATAAATGATAAGTGAAGGAGTCACATCACCAGATGCAGAAAAAGAAAATACTACAGTCAAATTTAGTTTGGCTGCACCTCTATCTATTTCGTAAACGTTTTTCTGTCCTTTGTTGGCGATTACCTTGTCAGATTTAGGACATAAATAGAAACATGACTCGTCACCGTTGAAAACTCTGCTTGGATCATCCAGTATGTCAAGAAAATCTTTTCCCCTTATGTAATCTTCGATTATTGAAAACGATTCATGGATATTATCTTCCGACACGTTGCTGCTTGATTTCGTAACAGCTTCTGAAGTTATTTTAGTCAATCTCGGATGTCTTGTCAGGAAGCTGTCGTACCAACTTCGACCAGGGGTGCTACCTGCGAATGGGGTTTCCCGAGGAATATTCTTCAAAAAGTTTTGAACTGCTGAGATGATATCGCTTTTCCTTTGGGGAAACCATTTTTGGGAACTCTCGACGATCCAGTTTGCCAAAATAATTTCTTTCTGTGGTGTTCGAACCGTGTTAGGCCCGGGCAGTACTTTTCTGAATTTTGAACTAAGTTGAAACCGCAGTGTGGCCCTTGGTATGCTGTACTTTTTGGAAGTGCCGAAGATTGATGCGCTGGTTTTAATTTCCTCCAATGCGATTTTTATTTGCCTTTCGGTGTACCTCTTCACATATGTAGCTTTGACTAACTTTCACTTTTGGCATCTAGAAGAAAAAATACTAGAACATTAGCTACCTTCATACAAGAGATAACGCGAAACAAACAAGAACCGCCAAAAATTGAAATTTGAAAAGAATGTCAGTGATATGAGTAGAACAATGTCATAATTTTCCAGCCAAATTATATACCGTGAGTTCAAAAAGTAATTACATAAGAGTTGGCCGTGGAAAATAAAAGTAATGTCAACAGCAAGCTTTAAAATTCATTAACTGTCATCACTGTTGTATACCATTGGCTGCGCCTAAACGTCAATTGGTATATAAAGCTTGCATTAGACACTATTTTATTATTCCATGGCCAACCGTTATGTAACTACTTTTTGAACTCACGCTATATAATTTGACTGAAAAATTATGACATTATTCTACTCATATCACTGACATTCTTTTTAAATTTCAACACGCACACGAGGTCTGCTCAGTTAGCAATTTTTTTTCAAATTTGTTAGAGCAGCATCCGTTGACTTAGGTGAAAATAATAGTAGAAATATAGAAGATTCAATGATTGGTTCTCTGCATAAACAGGAATGCGCCATTGATTGGCACCCATGCCAATCATTGGAAAAACACTGTTTCGCGATCCAATCGTTGGCACCACCAAAATAATAAAAAATATGGATTCTATAGCATATATTTAATGGAATTATCGTTGAATAAAAGTATATACTAATAATGAAAGAAACCCCAACGGGTTCTGAATGGAATTGGCAAAATTATTATTAAATTCATAAAAAACTCACCTTGGCGAACATATTCTGATACATCAGCCTCTCACATCGAAACTGAAAGAGTTACAAATGGTGTATCGCTTGCATTCAATAATACAAGGTTGCTAGACTTAAAAAATATATACAATTTGTTAGAAAAGCCTGCGATTCTCTGTTTAAAATAAAAACTGTACGAAGGTGCCAATCATCGGGGACTTGCCATCAATACCCGCATTTACCCTACCTTGTGCTAATTTTTGAGTTGCGTGTTTCATTAAAAAACAAGTACATATCAGTGGCGGCTTGTACTAAAGGGCTCAAGGGCACGTGCCCACCCAACCACCAAGATAAAAACAGAAAGAAATTCGCATGTAATTCAGTGCATTATTTTAATTTCATTATTTTAACGACGGTATAAAATTTTCCTTCCGCACCAAAGGCGTGGCTAACACGCTCAAAACTATGTTCCGGGGAACGCTCTGATTTGTTCCCCATGTAGAGGTGATTCGGTTGCCCATCGGTTATCTTCGCTATACGCGATATACCAGGCGAATGGGGCACCGAGCAGATTGTTCCCCGTTTAAAGTCAACGTTTGAATTTGGACTTAGGAGCGCTGTTTTCGTGCAATCGCGCGTTTGAATTCAAAGACGAAAGTGACGTCTTTTTAATGATGGAAGTTAATTGTGTGCAAAAAGATCGACTGAACGCATTGGCGGTCCTATCAATAGAAAAGAAGTTCGTCCAGTCTATCCCGGATTTTGACAACAAAGTCATAGACGTCTTTTCCAGCATGAAAAATAGGAGAATGGATTTTATGTACAAAAAATAGGTAAGTTTTTTCTTGTGCCCACTCTCTTTCTTAACTCACGAGCCGCCACTGCTACGAATAGCGGTTGATGGGTGTCCACAATGTAAAGCTAATTATGCGTTAAAAATGAAGAAATTGTAATAGAAATGTCAGGGACAATTAACACGTGTATGTAGGGATTATTACACAATATGGTGCGTATTCAACAAACACACATACTGATTTAGAAAACTTAGGGAGTAGATTATGCCACCCATTTATCAGAGCAACAGACTGCAACGTTTATAGCTGTCAACACGAACTGTTTTATAAGCTTTAAAGCAATTTTCCAGATTTTCCAATAATACCGTCGGCTATTCATTCATTCGTTATAGAGAGCCCTCTGAGAAGCTTTGCCGGTACACCATTGCGCTTTTGCAATTAAAATTTCAATGGATTCAATAAGAAGTTCCGCATTAACAAAAATGAGAATGAAATGGATTCTTAACAACGGCTGTATTTCAGTTATAATAATCTCGTAGTAGTATTTTCGCGTCTCCAAGTTTTTTTTTAAGGTACACAGACTGAAGAATACAACTGATAAGTACAAGAGCAAAAATACATCAATTCCTCTTTCTTATCATTATCGCTAAATCATTATATCTAAGCTATACATTGTTAAGCAATGACTATAAATAAATATAGAACTAAGCACGACAACACAATTGAGAATGTTGACATTAGCTTTCTATTATATCTGACTTCGCAAAATCTTAAAAAGGTTCTTTTAGATAACATCATCGAAAATACTTTAAAATCTATTTATACTTTAGATAGTTTCATCTATTTAAACGCTATACTAAAAACAAAACCAAAATTTCCATAACGCTCCTAGTCATTTTTAATTATATACTTTTAGGGTGGCGACATACTAGTGATTTATCCGTGGCGATTTATTCGCGGAAGTAAGGTAGAGGACACTTCTGAATGACACACAAGTTATAATATTTGCTTTTCTTTTATCATATTTCTTGGTTAACTTTTGGACAACCCTACGCGTTACATTCCACGCTAGCCTACTAGTAAAATGTAAACCTTCTTAGCTACCATAATGCTAACTATGGAGTATATTTTCTGAAGTAGAAAGCGATCCTTAATTCTTCTGGCATTTGTTCAAATAAATCCACAACCCAAAAGAAAAAATTTGGAAATATACAAGAATCTTCTAGAATCCTTATAGATCAGTCAGAGCTACTTACGTTGCCTGCTTTTCGAGTAGAACCGAATTTCCTTTAACCGTTATGAAACAGATAAGAAAAATAAGGGATCATCAAATCTACTACGGATATTTAGTGTTATGGATTTAACAACAAAATTGAATAACTGGTCTAGTGATAATTTTGATAATTTATAAATAAAATTGCAATAAATATTACAAAAGCAGGTACGGCCGTGGAACGGTCTACCACATAAATTATTAAGGGGGTGGACGGTTGCGCACCATAAGACATCTGTATCTCCCGGGGTTTCTTTCATAAGCCATTAGCCTTTGCAAAGCATAGACAATGGTCATACTATTAAATAAGTAGCATCCATTTTCAGTTACACTCTCAGTCCCAAATAAATATTAAAGTAAGTTTTGCTTCTTTGCCATTAATTGTAATTAACTATTTGAATGTGACAAGAATTACCAACTAATTTGTATTTTTTACGTTAAGCTCGTATCAGCCGTCGGTGGTACCAACGTTGAAAATCCAACTAGAAGTATCTGTTCTGTGTTGATGACACACCGTCATTATTGGTTAAAGCTAGATCGGTGCCCATCGAAAGTTCAAGCTTCGGGGATTGAACATAATCCGAATGACTATTGGTATATTATTTACTCATTTAGTAAACATTACACTGAACCTTTTTATTCAAACCGTAATAGCAATCTTTGTATAGAAGCTAGGATTGCCTTAAAGGTTATTTTTTACAGAATGAGCAGGTAACTTTTAGTTGTGATGTAAGTTCACTTTTTTACCTTCATGTGGTATCATTTGAACATCCTTCAATGATAACTTAAGGATACCTTCTTAGGATGGAATAAATTCTAAAAGTTAACAACACAGCAATACTTTTGCATATGACGACGAGGAGGTGCCTAAAAGATATCCTTTATGGTTAGTTTTTGGGTATATTGAGGAGCTGCCCATAATATGAATTTTAAGGTTAAGTTATGAGTGTGCCCAAAAGATGACTTGCAAGATTAACTTTTCGGTACGTCGAGATAGTGCCCAAAATATGACTTTTAAGGTTAGCTTTTTGAGATCTCCTATGGTTAACCAGAAGATGACTTTCAAGGTTAGCTTTAGGACATCTTTCATGGTTAACCAGAAGATGATTTTCAAGGTTACCTTTCGGATATCTTTCATGGTTAACCAGAAGATGATTTTCAAGGTTACCTTTCGGATATCTTTCATGGTTAACCAGAAGATGAATTTGAAGGTTAGCTTTCGGACATCTTTTATGGTTAACCAGAAGATGATTTTCAAGGTTACCTTTCGGACATCTTTCATGGTTAACCAGAAGATGATTTTCAAGGTTACCTTTCGGACATCTTTCATGATTAACCAGAAGATGATTTTCAAGGTTAGCTTTCAGACATCTTTTATAGTTAACCAGAAGATGACTTTGAAGGTTAGCTTTCGGACATCTTTTATGGTTAACCAGAAGATGATTTTCAAGGTTACCTTTCGGACATCTTTCATGGTTAACCAGTAGATGATTTTCAAGGTTACCTTTCGGACATCTTTCATGATTAACCAGAAGATGATTTTCAAGGTTAGCTTTCAGACATCTTTTATAGTTAACCAAAAATGACTTTCAAGGGCTCTTGGTTGTAGTTGGTTATGCGAGATCATTATGCAATAAAAAACCCAAGAATTTTAAGTTAACGGACAACAACAATGTTCTGTAAATGTTTGGGGAGGTATTATGGGCGATTTCTAATTGAATCAGTTATTTTAGAAACCACATAAATCCACAAATCCTAGTTTTGAGAAAATTGAGAAAAACAGTTTTTCGTGAACACATGATTTTCTACAAGAGATTTTTCTCCGAATTTGTGTAGTATATGGGGACTTCGATTTAAATTTGATCATTGCTTTTAAGTTTTGCTTATACCTTATTAGGAAAAAATCAAAAAGACCCTGGATTTATGTTGTTTCTAAAATAAACATAATCTTTCTGAAAATAAATAACAGGATGCACCAAAATACCAATTTATTAAGTACTCTGATTATTGCATATAAAAAAATAAACTCATTGAATAATTATAAACATACAAAAAAAATATAACTCATCAACTGAGTCGTCTTCACCTCCAACTGTTGGCCATTCAAAGATTTCGTTATAAAAATCTTGAATACTTGAATTTCTTCTATAGAATTTAGGCGACCATGACTTGTAATCCATATGAATTTTCTTGCCTCGCTTGTCTTTCGGTGTTTCTCTATTAGACAGGAGGTTAATCTCCGAATACAATTATCAGTTATGCTATGTACACTAGCAAATGCTTTTTTACAAACATTAAATTTTTTTAAGCTCAAAGGAACGGAATACCTGTAGCTATTTACATGGTTTCTTACAAAACCTTACATTAGCTTTTGGGCGTCCCCATGCAACCTCAGTACATTCAATCAATACTTGCAATTAAGCATCTTCTTCATTCTTTGTATCAAAGTCGTAAAATTTATTAAAAATTTCGTATTTTCAGGAAGCTCTGTTTCTTACAACTGTACTAATAAAAGAGCTACTGTACAGAACAATCCATAGAAATTATTTAGATTATTAAGTAATCAACAAGATTCTCCCATTGTCTTTCTATTTACAACAGTTCCTTCACAGTTTTCGTAACTCTCCCTTTACTCAGGCTTTCTTAATTTTTTCACACTTATATATAACCTCTTTAAGTCTCTTTTTGCGCTTTCTAGGAACATCATTATCGAGACCTTCTTCAGAAGACGACATTTTACAACACAATGAATCACATTGTAATTTGACGTGCCAGGCATCAGATTGAGAATGATGTATTAAAGAAACCACATAAATTCTAGATTTATGTGATTTCTAAACTAACCGGAAATTTTGACGACCTGCTGTACAAACTGTGATGCACGGATATATGTAGTTTCTTCATGAAACACGTAGATATATGGGAAAACTCTAAAAATGCACAAAACTCCATTTTGAAAAATTGTGGATTTATGTGGTTTCTAAAATAACTGATTCAATTAGGTTTCATGTTTTTAATAGAAATCTGATTATGCAGAATATTTGTATTTCTTGCAAAATAATTTGCCTCAAATCTTGCAAAATGTCCCTCCAAGGTTAATGAAAAATATGTGGTTTCAGCACATTTCGCACTAGTGACTCGACAGTTCTAGAATCAAGAATTCGGGAACAGGTGTCTAGATTGCGGAGGTTCCATCTGTTGGCCACTTATATCGCTAAACAAAAATGGATTTTTTCTTATGGGAACATATAAAACATATTTTGTACCAGATCCCTGCAACTACTGCTGACAATATGGAAGTAACGCATAATATATGCTTGCCATGTTATTAATAATAAATGTTGTCTCTTTATGTCAAAGTAATGGCTACTACATATAATAGAAATAAAGAGTTTAACAATTCAACGGTTTTTACTGAAAAAGTAAAAATAGTTGTGAAAATTGCCACCTTAGGCATAGGACTATATTCATTAAGATTCTGGAGAATTAACGTGCCAATTAAAAAATGTAATAATATACAGTGTTCTGTTGAAAAAAATTGAGAAAATGCTCTTTGGGATAAATTAAATTTGCACTAGTGTAAAAAACACCATGTATAATTGTAATCCTCCGGCCTGGTGCCGGATAAACTCAGAGCCGGGGTTCACTGGAGAATAAGAATTATCGATCGGATTAACAATTTTATTCCTATAATTTACAATGCTACCTTAACTAAAATACTTGATTCAAATGTATATTTACAATAATAAAATGAAAAATAATGACGGTGAAATTTATATACAATAATAAAATGAAAATTAAAACTGCCTGGGCTCGGTCCTGGAAGGTTGACGATCTGGTCACTGGAACTTCGGGGTGCGGGGCCAGCGCGATGCAGTCTCGCTGCTGACAGCCGGCGGCTCGCTTGTGCCTTCGAGGTCACGCTGTTAACTAAATAAATTTCGATTATTATAATGGTAATAAACGGGTTATTTGCAGGTACTCGATTGCAGCACTTCCGTGGAACTCGTGTTTTGGCGACCTAGTAATTTATATAACTCGTTCGGGTGCCTATAACGGGAATAATAGTGCTAGGAATTTTCCGGTGTTGCAGTTGTCTTTCCCGGTCTTAATCGCGGCGCTGTGGGATGTTCGTGTTTTCGCCAGTATTGTGTAGCCGTTTAGAATTATTATGGCAGTCACTAATTGTCAAGCTCGAGGTAACCAATTCTAGCCAAAATAGTGGTGCGATATTCGTCGTAAATTCTTTAAACGACTTTCAAGGCGGTGTATCTCAGGTCAGGAGTAAATAAGTGTTAATTGTTCGGGAAAATTATATGCAGGACTCTATTAAATGCAAACTCGGGTTCCCCCATTCTAGCAATAAATAGCGTGGAACGGAAATCATTAATAGGATACCCTTTCAAAGAGCGGGTCTTTCCATCCTAATTAAGGGTGAACGGAAAGTAATCCCTGTATTAAAACTGTCAAAGGGCGGGTTTCCCCATCCTGATCTAGTGTTTAATGGAATTCTAGGATTCTAGGTATGCGGTGAACTGGGTTTAATTACAGGATTCGGTTTATAAGTTCAAGTTACTGGACTGGCTTTATACGGGTCTCGGAACTGGTCTTCCTCTTCGGCTTTCGACGTAGATGAGCTGGTTCTAGGACTGGTTTCTAGGCTGGACTTCTTTCTCTCGATCTCGACTCAAAAGTTAATGCATTTAACTCAAAAATTCATTTTTATATCCCTGTTCCGGCTGATTTCACTCGTTCCGGCGTCGTGTCGGGCCGGGTACGGAGTGGGGTCGCACATCGGTTTGCTACTACCAGCGCCACCAGCGCCTTTCCGGGAAACAATAACGCGGAAAGTTTCTAAATAAATTAAAAACGCGTTCTGTCCGGAAACTATTTAATATCAGAGATTACGTAACTATAAATTGTCTATCGAAGGTCGACACAAAGCGGGCAGGTAGGCAGTATATTTATTGCTTCTTCTTCTTCATGCTATTTTTTTGTATTAAATTTAATTCTTCTATTTTGCATTACCGTTTCTTACATAACTAATAGTTCCAACATTCAGCAGTACTATACTAAAAGAAATATTCAATAAACTAACATTTAACATTCCTATTTCCTATCGTTAGCTTAAAACTCCGTAGTCTAACCAATTTTCAAGTGGTCTGTACCCGCACAATTAGGTGAATGATGAATTGCGAAAAGAAGTTATCTAATCGCGATCATACATTTTTACTACATAAACACACTCGTTCATCCTAAACCTGATATTTGTGCAAACAACTGTGTCGGTTGCCAGAAAACTATTTTAACGATGGCAATATTTACAGCAAATATTTATACAGACATCTTCGCAGTGCTTGTGTCGATTCTTACAGTGACTATAGTCTACTTCAAGTGGAACTTTGGTTACTGGAGTCGTAAAAATGTGCCGACTCCACCTATCACTTTTCCGTTTGGAAACGCAGCAAACGTGTTTTTGCAAAAGGTCAGCGTCGGAGTGGACATGAAGAACGCGTACCTTCAAATGAAAACTACGGGCCGGAAGTTTTGCGGGTACTACTTTGCATCAAAGCCTTCTGTAATGGTCATGGATCCCGATTTAATTAAAACGATAATAGCGAAAGACTTCTTTCATTTTACCGATCATGCCGGTTATGTTAACGAAGATATTGATCCGTTAACTGGCCATTTGTTTTTCTTGAAAGGTCTAAAGTGGAAAAATTTGAGGACAAAACTAACCCCCACTTTTACTTCGGGCAAAATGAAGATGATGTTCCAGACTCTGGTGGATTGCTCAGACGAGTTGGTGAACTTGATGGACGATATGATAAGTCGGAAAGAAGATATCGACATCAAAGAAATCGTTGGCAGATTTACAACAGATATCATAGGCTCATGTGCTTTTGGAATTGAATGCAATAGTTTGAAGAATCCTAACGCAGAGTTCAGAAGAATTGGCGCAAAAGTGTTTGATGCAAATGTACTTAATTTTCTGAAGAACTTCATGTCTGTTACGTTTCCAGAATTAATGTATTTTTTTAAAATCCCTCTTACCGACAGCGAAGTGTCAAAGTTTTTTATCAGTGCTGTCAAGGACACCGTCAACTACCGAGAAAAAGAAAATATCATCAGGAAAGATTTCATGCATTTGCTGATACAGCTAAAGAATAATGTTAAAATTAAAGACGAAGACAATGTTGGTGACTTAAATGATGTTAAAGCAGCCAGTGGAAAAACCAAAGAATCAGAAGTTGGAAAAACCCTAACTATTGAAGAAGTAGCAGCGCAAGCCTTTGTCTTCTTCTTGGCAGGATTCGAAACCTCCTCAACAACCTTAACGTTTTGTTTCTATGAACTGGTATCTAATTTTGACGTACAAAATAAATTACGGAATGAAATCAGTCAGGTTCTGGAAAAGCACGACGGAAAAATTACTTATAACGCATTAATGGAAATGACTTATATGGATAAATGTATCAATGGTAATATATAATATACTATTATTTTTTAGTTTTCCATATAAAATATGCTTCTTTCAGAAACTCTACGCAAATACCCACCAATTCCAATTCTTAATCGATTATGTACTGAACCGTACAAACTTCCAAATTCCGATATATCTTTAAAAAAAGGTGATCAAGTTTTCATACCAATCATGGGAATTCAACACGACCCCGAGCACTATCCTGAACCGGAAAAGTTCGACCCCGAAAGGTTCTCCCCGGATAACAAAGCCAAACGGCACCCATACACTTGGTTACCTTTTGGAGAGGGCCCAAGGACTTGTATTGGTAAGCAACAAAAGCGTGTGGTATTTCTACAAGATATTTTTTTCAAACTTTTACCTTTTTTAGGTTTACGATTTGGTCTGATGCAAATAAAAGTTGCTCTAACAGTGTTGCTCAAGAACTACAAGTTCTCTCTAAATTCCCGAACGCAACTACCCTTGGTTTTCAATCCCAAGAGCTTCATCTTGACTGTCCAAGGCGGGGTTTGGTTAAATGCGGAAAAGATTGTATCATAATCTTTATAATATTATTTAATATGCAGCAAATATGGATTTACTTTATGTTTTAACTAATGTAACGTTGTGTAACCTAAATTAGGATTTATTTTATTTTGAGCATAGACAATAAAAATATCTCCTTTTTTAATAGTTTGTGTCAGTATCAGCCCATTGTTAGCGCTGCACAAAACTGTTCCTTTTATACTTTATTGTATTTACTTGAGGAGGTCTGATAAGTTCGAGTTTCTCAATTTCTACGGTCTCAACCTATAGTTCATAAATCTTGCAATTTAAAAATAGAATCTCATCTAGTGTATACTAGGGCAATAGTCAATTATTTCATGTGGTAATACACTATTTGTTGAAGCAGTTTGCTCTTCCAAATTCCAGTTCTAAATTTCTCACGGCCCATAAACCGGGGCGAGTTTCTTGTAATCTCTAGAATTGTATACTTATTCAAAACCAGGAAAAAAGAGGGGTAAGGAAAAATCACACGCGTATAGTTCAAGTTAAAAAAAGTTAGTCAAATTAGCAACTTCAAATATATTTAAAGTTGAAATGGTTGAAGGCAATTTTAAAAGTTATAGTTACCAATATATTTGACGTATAAAAAGAAGGTTATGTTGGAACCATCGTGTATGCATACATTAGAAAATAAGGTGCAAGCTTCTAGTTAAAATGCAAAATATGTCGTTCACATACCCTCAAAATATAGAAAATACTACGTCTATACCTTAAACGTATTTTAAAATACAAAGTGGATATTCACAAAACTTAACACAGTTACTTTAGAAGGAAATTGAATAAATTAAAAATTCATTTAGTTATTTATTAAAACATTTTTTGATTACACTAATTTAAATTAATAAAAATATATTATTAAAATTAATCACTATAATCCGAACTAGAATCGCTTGAATTATTTACATGGATTACAATTTCATTCACTTTTACATCTAAAATATTTTCAGGTTCATATAACTTCTTAATAAGGTCTTCGGTATGACATATACAATTTTCCCATACGGTTGGAGTATATTGTTGTAGTGATTCTATCTACATTACAATGACCTTGTCATCTCGGCCAGTATAGTTATTGTTATAGTTTTTTGCATGCGTCCATATCATTTCCATGGCACTTAACTCATAGTGGTGTGACGCTCTTTTCTTTAATCGGCTTAACGGAGTCAATTGCACGTCTGCTTATTACGTGCAATTGCTGAGATTGCCTCGGGCGCCAGATTTGCTACTGAGTTTACTCTCCGGTACAGCTTCGTTTTCCTGGAACAGATAACGAAGACCTGGGTAACTGCAGTTGAAGACGTCGGTGTCCAGGGGTCTGTTGTTATTTACCTGCAATCTTGGGATCGGCCTAGAGACTCTATTTTACTACGTCGTGAAATAATTAAAGCAAGAATGGTTTAATACATATATTGGATGAATTAAACAATACAGGGTCTTACATAAAAAGGTATAGTGCAATAACATTAAATTTGGACAGTAGCAAATACAGTAGCAAAACGGAAGCACAACGATAGCAAAAATACGGTAGCGAATACGGTAGCAATACAGTAGCAAATACGGTAGCAAATACGGTAGCAATACAGTAGCAAATACGGTAGCAAATACGGTAGCAAATACGGTAGCAAACGGTAGCAGATACGGTAGCAAATACGGTAGCAAATACGGTAGCAAATACGGTAGCAAACGGTAGCAGATATGATAGCAATACGGTAGCAATACAGTACCTCTGCGGGAGTCAGTACGGTATCAGGTACGGTTTCACTATGACAGCGAGAGATAAAGGAGATCGTATCTCTTGGCACAATTCGGGTACAAACCCCGGTAGTGAACGGACAAGAATCACGGTGCTCTTTCTCTGGATAAAGGGATGTTGCATGGATGTAAGATACCGCCTCAGGACACACGCAGCGACGGTACTTCTGAAGGAGGGTTACTTGCGTCAGGACACACGCAGCCGCAAGGGGAGATAAGGTACAGAAAACACCGCCTCAGGACACACGCAGCGACGGTGCTTCTGAAGGAGGGTTACTTGCGTCAGGACACACGCAGCCGCAAGGGGAGAGAAGGAACAGAAAACACCGCCTCAGGACACATGCAGCGACGATGCTTCTGAAGGAGGGGTTACTTGCGTCAGGACACACGCAGCCGGAAGGGGAGATAAGGATGGAAGACAACAACTCAGGACACACGCAGCGATGTTGCTTCCGGGGTTTCGGGTAAGTTAGAGAGAGAGAGAGAGAGGGGTACAAGGGTAGAAAGAGAACGGAGAAATAAAATATGAACGGTAAAGCAATAGTGCAAAGATAAAGCAATTCCTCACCTCTACACTGCTTGCGTGATTAAGCTGTACCTTAGCTTCGGAGTGGTTTCTGGGTCGCTGGTAGTGGATGATTCTTCTTCCTGGTTGGCTGGAGGTTCTCGAAGTGGACCGGAGGGAAGACTGGCCTTTTAATGCTCGAGAGCTTGTAACTGTTGCTACAATATTTGGTTTAATTCGCGCATTCTAGCTAGGAGTAGGGTGTACCCCACCAACTATACGCCGTAGATGCGGTTATCTGATCTCCACGCGTAAATGCAATTCAAATAAACCAAATTTACAATGTTCGGATATATAAATAAACGCTAAATGTTCAAATATAAACGTAACTGGTAATTAAATATTCCCCTAATAACGGTATTGAACTAAAACGGTCTCAGATAATAATAACAAAATAAACTATTTATTCTAAATGTTGCTACACGGAACATAATAAATAAATTACCTTGTTCGGTCTTAAATTCAAAATACAAATTAAATGGTGCATAATAATATTTACATAAATCGGTAAACACTTTTAAAATGAAAATAATACGGGGTGCATTCGGAAAGACATCGGTCGGTACATAGTATAATTACCCCAAAAATCAAACTAATAAACTTCTAAACGGCAAACGGCATGTAAACAAATTAAAGGGAGTTCTAAATGTCAAAATAACCATACAAATTAGTAACGCTTCGTTA
>JABXWE010031918.1:0-20889 GCA_014611495.1 Limonius californicus | reverse complement strand
AACAGACGGCGACAAAACTGCTATACTAATTAGAAGCAATACAACCGAAACTACCATTTGCGATGCAAGGTCCAGGTATCAAGGACAAGGGTCGACCAGCTACAGTCGAAGAAGGGGGGGTTTGATAAGCCTAGGCGCCACCTGTTTAAAATATCCTTCGTCCTTGAAAATAACACGAGGTAAACAGGGAGCTTCCTAGAGTTCAATCTTACTTTGCTTCGGTAATTGCTCAATTTGTCACCAAAATAAATTATATTAACCCAAGACACAATAAAATAAAATATTACCAGACTGATATTCGCGACCAAACCCGCTAAGTATTTTTAAATTCCTCGAGGCCTCGCGAATTATATACCCAGATATATAATTACCGATATAATGGTAATGGTGTCGGCTATCTATTAATCAAGATTTAAACTTCCGCACTATTCGCCCTTCTAACTGAATTTCAAACAATAAAAGAATATTTATTTATACTGTTGACCATTTGACAATTATTTCCAGAATTTCAACGAAAATTATCACCAATCTTTACAAAATACAAATTCAATTTACGTTAACCATCCACTAATTAAGTGTACTTAGTTTTGTAATACATTTAAGTATATAATTACAGGTCTTACTAGGATTTTTTATTATTATATTAGACTATAATTTTTCCAGAACCCCTCGTATCCTCGAAATTATATGTGAAATTTGAATGTTAAAAAGGATTGACACACCTGGAATTTCGTATCTCAATATCGACACTTGTACGGTTTCGCTGCACGGCCGATAATTCCGCTTGTCTCGAGCCCACAGGATCTCTTCGATTTTTCACAAATGACTGTTAATTCTGTCAATTCTAGCTCCAGCCAATTCCGCCTAAATAATTTCAATACTCTTAGAAATTAAACAAGAGAAATTTGGATTTTCTAGGCTTACCAAAAGATGTTAAATGGCGACAAGAACTCTCTCAAAAGAATTGCACCCAGATTGGAATCAACTCCCGGGAACTCATATCAAACTAACGATGCCTAAGAACTTCCCAAATGTGTCTTGAAAATTTAAATCGGAAAACTTTCCCAGTTTTAAAACGACTTCTAAATTAACTCAAAACACGTGCACCTTCTATGAGAACTCGTACAGTTATGTTTTTAAACGGAAAATCCAAAAATTCACCATTTCCTGAACCGGAAATACACGAGTAAATGACACGAAACTTCCACAAGGCCAAAACTGAATTAGTCAAAAATGTATATATGTAATCCAAAACGCTGTAATGAAAATTTAAATGCCAAACAACCAGGCCTAAGAAATCCCACGTTACAAAATTAATAATAGGGGATCCACTCAGAAATAGGAAGTTAAATTAGTTTACTTTAGGATAAAGTCCAATCGCATTAGGATACATTTAAGGTTAAGTTAATAAGCTATAAGGTCAGCTTGAATTAAATATATGAGTTAGCTATGATTTCCTAATAATACTTTAGTTGGGCTAGATAAATTAGTTAAAGCTAAAATTAAATTAGGTTAGTTTAAGTTAATCTTATGTAAAAGATTAAGTCAAAGTAAAGTTATGTTAAATTAAGTTTCCTTGCGATGGGTAAAGTGTAGTGAATATTGGCTAAATAAGTGTTGCTTACGATTGATTTTTTCCATACCTTTTTTGTAATAAGTTTGTTGCGTGATTGGTCTGGCCAATATAGCATTAGATATTACAACTTGCTCTAAAATTGTAATCTAATAACCTTAATCATCATACCTTAGAAATATTAATATTTTATAGTTTCCATACCTAATGTAAATATTCTAGGACCACTTTATGTTCTTGAGAAATGAGTTTTTCATGAAGACAAACAAAATCAAGAACAAGCAGCAAAACACAACAAACAGTTTCATGTAACATCGTTTGGCAACACAAAGAGTTCATTAGTTGTACAATTCTGGCAACTCATGTGTCCTCAAAATAATCTTTTATACTGTTTTTAAAACGAATTCCCCGGCTTTATAAACAATAATTTAATCTTTTTATTGAATACAACCCAAAACAAGTTTTTGCAAAACCAAAGACCGTACATTATACATTCTATGCCAATATTTTTGCTAATTTCTGAATTGTTCTGGTGAAAAAATCTTAAATGAAGTGGATGTTTTGTTAAACTATTTAGGAAATGTTTTCAATTTTCAGACCCATTCCAACGTTTGTCAAGGTTGTCTGTTGGCAAAGTCTTGGCCAAGTTGTTACATTTGAAATTTATTTATTTAATGAAAACTGCCATGACAGGAAGGCGAAGCTCAAAGGGGCAATAACTTCTATATGTGAACCATTGAGACATAAATAGCCTTTTGAGAACGTGAAGTAAAGACAAAGTAACTTATCAATTTGTAAATTCTGATATCAAAACCTAAAATGTACCGATTTTATATAAAAATGGCATTTTATCAACTTTACGTGGTTGGGGTCATAAAACTTAAACAAAAGTTTTTCAGAACCAAATTTTCTCCTGAATGAGCTATGAAACGTTCCCAATGAATCACCGATCTAGGTGGGCTATGCAAAAATATTACGTATTGATCATTTTTTATTTCTATCACTACTTAAAAAATGAAATATGGATACCAAATTTATTATTTATTCTATTATTAGTAAGTGAAAGCAATACAAATGACTTGGTCATGGTCCAATAATAAAGAAAACTTACAGCCAGGCGTTCCTCTTTTCTGTGTCAAGCAGTTAGCAGAGAAGCGGATGTTTGAAAAATTTCAAAATTTTCAGATTAATCGTAAATTTCATTATATTGACGAAAAAGTTGTGCCGACAATTCACAAATCAAATTACAAAATTGTGAAAAATTGCTTGTAATCTTTCCTAATTTTTTAATTTACCGGAACATTTTCTTCGTCCATATATTTCAAGCTGAAAATTAAATAAATTAAAAAATTATCTACTCGTTTTTCAGGGGTTCTTCCTAAAGCGCGGAGTTTTAATTATAAGAAAACGCTTTGCTTAGAAAGCCGATGTAATCTCGTTCTTTCGAGATTCCTTTTCAAAGTAATTTACTCTTTCCTGTCAGGACAATTTGTTGGCGAATTAATTTACGTATTTGGGTTACAAAGTATGAGTAAAATAGCAGTTCTAGTTCTTTATAATTTATAAAATAGAGTAGATAAATTTAGAACTACGATCATGTGCTTGCGTGGACTGAAATTTCCCAAAATACTTCATTAAAACAGACCTCCGTTGAGATTGTTTACTTTTTAATAGCACTGGATTATCGACGCATTGTACAGGACGATCAATAAAATTTTTGATAAAGGTTAGCCGTGGAAAACGGAACATGTGTCTTTACTTTAACTATATACTTTATAGCATTAACTATAATTATTTACTTGTTATCAAAGTATAGTCCGGTTGCTAGAATTATTTATTGCTCTAGAACACGAAATGTTTTTTTAATGCACAACATAAGAGCTACGTAGAATAACGATATTAAATATAAATATATAATTATATAAAACAACAGCTGAGTATACCTATTTAAAACCCAGCACGAGACGGTTTCCTTTGTGTAAAAATGGGTTTTCAGAAGTATAGTTTAGTTGCTGCAATTATTACTTACTCTAGATCACCATACAATATTTACTTCTAAGTAACTGAACATCTACATAGATTGCGATCACGCTGTAAGTTCTTTAAAGCCTTTCCCAGATGTTTAAACTTCGTTTTTGAATTGCTTGCCAAACGTTCACAGTTTATGAATATTCAAGATAAAACCATCTACGTATCAATACATTGGAGTTTTTCATAACTAGAGGAATAGCAATATTCCACCTAAATAAAAAATTGTATTTCCTACTGCAAACCACATTTAGCTTGCCCTTTCTGAACCTTTTAGCGCAGATTATTTCTAACCTAACTTTTGCAGCAAGCTGCAACGGTTTTGAAATGTTTTTTCTCAATTTTCACAGTCTTGCTTAGAAAACAATTACACGTTTGTAGGCTTTAGTAATATAAATAATGGAAGCATTACATTTTCTATGAAACTGTTAATGTGGAGAACACAGTATGGCGGATCGCGCATTTGCTAATGGCGTTTTACTTCTTTATTTTGATTTAACAATATTATTCCTATACGCACGAAGCAAAAACTCTCATGTAATGATAACTAGCCTCCCTTAAATTAACGGTATTGCATGTCGAATGGGAGTCTTCTTAAATCTATCTACTGTGAATACTGATATTATTTTATGCATGAGGCAAAAACTACAATGTAGTGATAGTTAGATCACCTTGAAGCAGCCTGTGCTTCGCCATTTATTAAACATCTTAAAAAATTAAACTAGAAATCTTATACGAAGATCGTAGTACCTGGAGATATTATGTTATCCATTCGCAATGAAATCTTCTGTATTACAGGGTAAACAATAATTGTAGCAACTAAACTGCACTTTGAGAACTACTACTGAATAATATACAGGATGATTCTAAACATGCGCGGAAAACTTTAACCACGTATAGCTGATGTTACTCAAAGCCTAAATCTTCTTTTAATTCACTAAAATGTAAATAGTTTTCTTGATTCTAGTCCAATTTAAATAAACTTTATTGTTTTGTAAAGCTAACAGATCAAGCTTAATTTTCAATAAAAAAAAAGAATGTCTAAATGACCTGATTCTATGCTGCAAATGTAATCCACCAGGTATGAAGTTTCCAAATTATCATGGCAACTTGGTCTTTTATAAAAATTTAATTACCTCGAAAACGATTGAATATCGAATTTTAACAAGCATATCTTTTTGGGGTACTTTTGCATGCCGAGTAAGATTATTTTGTAAAAAATAAGTAAAACAAAATAACGTAAAAGATATGGTAGAAAACTGTACGTGATCTCCCCTTTGAGACGCCTCTGGTGCACAAACGAAAGTAGGCTCTAACCTGCAACCTTGATGAGTAACGTTTGCACATAAAACTTCAAAACATTGGTTTAACTATTACCATAAATATGGGCGGGGATGGCTCAGTGGT
Source organism: Limonius californicus (assembly GCA_014611495.1). Lineage (NCBI taxonomy): Eukaryota > Metazoa > Arthropoda > Insecta > Coleoptera > Elateridae > Limonius > Limonius californicus. The sequence goes on along the minus strand of JABXWE010031918.1, from coordinate 15,881 downwards.
AAAAAAGCCAAGCTTTGGATGTAATAGTCCAAACGCTTCCCGGTTCGAATCTCTCCAGGGTCGGAAATTTTTCTAATTACCATTGGGTATCAAATTAATGGAACTCCTCGAATTACGGTCGCATTAGAGGAGTAACAAGGCCATAAACAAAAACATTCACACACAACAGCAGGTTAAGCATGGTTATGCACCGACACGGTAACCCGCAGAGTCGGGCCCTGTTGTGCAGTGCACAAACTAGCTTAGCCTTATCTCACACCAAAAGCGATGGACCTCTAAGGCCTGTGAAAGCTTCATAATAATAATTACCATAATTATAAGCAGAAAATTGATCGAACAAGTCTCACTTCAGAAAGCTGTAATTCCCTAACGAAGCATTTTTACACTCACGTTCATATCAACTTTTTTCCTAATTTTGGAGTGGTGAACTCGTTCCCAGTTTTGCCTTTCTTACACCTTCGTTCCAAGATTTTTTAGTCTTTCTAGTTTACACCTTCTTGGTGGAGACCAATTACAAATTTTCTTGGGCTGCGTGTTCTTCGGCGTTCTTCATAGATAACGGTCGGTCATCTAACCCAGTGGTTCCGAAAGAGTACCTCACGAGCCCCCAGGGAGCCGCGATATGAGATTAAGGAGGGGGGTCTCCGGAGGATTTCCAAAATGGAACAAACTGCATTATCAAAACATTTAGTTCTACCTTCCATAAGTAAACAAAAATAAATCGAACTTAAACTATTAAAATTTTCAATAAACATTACACATTAAAACAAGTTGCAAAGTAAAAACATTAAGGCCATGTATGTACCTATTTTTCAAAAACTAATTTTTTAATTTTTTTTTCCGGCATGCTAGCCATTCATGCAATCAGCACCCTAAATTAACTAAGTGAAATACGGTCGCCTCAGCCAGGGTTTGACCCGCGGCCGATTGAGTCGCATATTCACTATGACCTCGACTGACAGCGCTTGTTCGCACTGCCCTATCGAGGTCCCTAACTTCTAAAAATCTGGACTTTGTATTGCATACACATGCATTAGTATCATTTCCAAGTTCGAGGCGATTTCTTACTTTCATTTTGATGGCAGACATAGACGTAAAACTTAATTCTCACAAATATGATGCAGCAAACGGCACCAAACACTTTAAAGCTTTGTACACAAACTCAGAATATTCTTGCATTCTTTTTGTTTAAAATTGATCTACGCTCTGGGAAAAGCAATCTAGTTCCAACATTCCATCACATGATATTTCAATAAGTTTTTTCGTGTTTGTCGAAATTTCCGCTTGTTCGAGGGAATTATCTAAACACGAATTCAGTTTCCTACTGTGATTGTCATAACTGTTTCAAGTTTCTTCGATGAAATAGTCAATGAGCTGTTATTTTAAATTGTGTATGCATATCTGAAAACACGGGCTCTGAATTTTATTATTATCCTTGACTAAGTCTTCCATGAGTTCTTGAACGCACTGGAATGAACCAAACTCCATTTTTCCAATTGATGTCAACCAACAATCAAGTTTCTTTATAAATCCGTTAATTTTGTCCGTGACTCTTATTATATTAATATCGCGGCCTTACAAACTGCTATTCAGAGTATTTAAATGCTCGAAAATATCAGAATGGAAAGTCATCCTGAAAAGCCAAAGAGAATTGGAAAATATGTTTTCATATTTCAGTTTCTCATCTTGCAGGTACAGAATAAGTTTCGCTTTTAACTGGAAAACTCTTTTTAAGACGATACCCTTCTAACGCTGTATATTTGAGTATAAAAAACCCATGTCTTCACACATTTTTCGAAAAATACCAGTCTGCAATGCCTTTTCCTTGATGAAATTTAACACTTTAACGATCGTATGGTAAGGTGAGGTAAAGATTTTGATGCAAGAGCTTCTAGATGTAAAAAATAATGCACCCATGTAAACTACAACCATTATTTTAAGGCCGAATCTTTAAGCCTTTGACTTAAGGATTATCTATAACTGATAGGGGACACTCAGATAGAACCAGCCAACGTATTCAGGTTAATTTTAAAATATTTACAAAATTTTACACATTTTTATATCATATACAAATTCCTTTTTCAAGACATAGGAGTAAAACGGGGAGCATTAATTTTGAATTTAATGACAAATTGGAAATTGCAAATGGCACACCGCACACTAATCTAACCGAATTAAATAAAAAATATTTACTTGTTTATAACTTTTGTTTAGTTCGTAAGTTTTTAACTATTAAAAGAGATCTTAACGTTTTATATAATACGTGTTAAAGCAATTAATTAATTAATGCGTACATCAATGAAAATGTTAAAAACATCGGAAGAAGTGCAGTTTCGTCGACGAAGTATTTCTTCTGCAAATTTCTTCCTTCTAAAAGTTTCAACAAGTTCTCTTTGGTTTTAGCGTTATCAGGTATAGGAATATTATTATCTTGCAAAAAAGATGTAATGTCAGCTTTCCTCGTGTTTCTGTATGGAAGTTTTTGTAATTGTCTCGATGATAAGATACATTATCCATTACAAAAACACTATTTTTTTGGAATATTTGGGAGTAAATATTCACAAAACCAATTTTCGAACATATCTGCGTTCGTATCTCGGTGGTAATCCGCGGTGGTAAAACTCTTAAAACTTTTTGCTGATAATTTTAAATATCCGTTTACAAAGCCATTTTCGGAGCCGGCATGGATAATAATTATTCGTTTTCCTTTTGCCGGTGGGATATCCAAAACTGTTTTTGGCGTACCATCAGTCCAACCCTTATTTGCAATACCGTGCGTATCCAACCACGTTTCATCTAACCAAACTATTGGCCGATTTTCTGATCGATAAGGTTCTATTTTTGTAAGGTATTCTTCCCATAACCGCACAATACGATCACTGTCCATAACGTATTGATGTTTGTTTATGGTTTTGTATCGAAATCCCCTATCTATCATTAAATTCCTCGGGGTTTCCAAGCTTTTGTAAGGAAAAAAGTGTTTCTTATTAAATTTTTGCAACATGTTTTCTAAAGATGGAACGGAATTGTTCTTATAAAAATCACGAATAACATCTCGTATACCTTCTCTTGTTGCCACATCAATTTTCGTAAGTCGCCGAGTTACTTGTTTGCGGTCTTTCACACATCCTCTTCTTATTATGCGACGCACAGTTCTATAGGAAACTTCTGTCAATTCCGAAACACGTTTAATAACGCCGTAATTATTACCATCTAAAAAAACGTTCCTGATTTCTGGTGTTTTAAATTTTTGTAGACGTTTAATTTGTAGCGATGGAAGGTGACGACGCATTTTTTCGTCATTTTCTTCTTGCTGTTCAGTATCATTACTGCTACGACTGGAATCTAAACTTCCAACATCAATTTCTTCGTCGCTACCATTATCAACATCGCATCGTCGAAAGGTCCCCAAAGATCCATAATAATGCGAAACACAAATAAGATTAATATCAGTGTACAACTGCCACACGCTACAAATTCACAACTAAGACTGCATCAACCCTTTAATTTGGGAAAGTACACAATGCCAACTCATTAAGCTTAACTACCCGACTCATCCGAAAAACAAATAAAAAGGGAAATTTTTTACTTCATTGTTAATTTTCAAAAGTTAAAGTACAAGCAAAATATTAAAATACCATTAAGTTTTCATTTTAAAATAACCACACCGAGTACAGACTTGTAGACTAGTAACAACCGCCCATTCTTTTGTTACGGCATTACAAGCTTCACGCTGAGAGGAAATGACAAGATAACAGCGGCTCAAAGATTCGGCCTTAAAATAATGGTTGTACTTTAATAGCTCTTCTAATCTGATAATAAGATCGATGTCCTGTCATATCCTTGGCGCCATCGATGCATGTAATAACGTATTTTGTCCAGTAAATCTAGTACGTATTAGTACTTTGCACGAAAGTGTCGCATAAACTTTTTTCGGTGGTACTGAACTCTAATGCAGTGTAATGGACGAGTTACTCGTGGTTGAGGTTCTTGGTTTCGAAGAACTTTAATAAGCCACACTTTCTGGTTTTATATATTTATTGGATTATTGGATTGTATGGTATAAAGATTCTAAAGTAACTAACTCTCACGATGGTTTATGAATTATTAATATATACCCTTTGACTATCGCAGATAGTCGAAGTCCTAACAAATGAATAATACCCTCGACTATCGCAGAACAAATGAATAATATGTACAATGATAAAGATACAAGATATGTGTGTTACAAACAAGATACGACTGTACTGGAATATTACAGGAGTACAAAATAAAATATCTTCTGAAATACCATGTCCAGTATTGTATCTTACAAATGCTGTAAATTGGGCACAATTAGAAATATCCATAGATTCCCCTATCTGTAATGAGAAGTACGTGCACTTCTTAATATTTTCAAGAACTTGTGTTCGAATATTTTCGCCATGTCACTTATTCTTCTTTGGGTAGTATTATTAGAGAGCGGTATTGCTTTGAGCTTGTCAGCCTCTTTTTCACCAACCATTATTAGCACAATTTCAACAACCGATGGTAAATTCAGATTTCCAGCAATTGCATGCGGTTTACTGATTTTTGCAATTCGAAATGCAATTGGATAACTTGATAGTAGTACTTTTTCATTAGCAACGGTTGCTGATGTAGAAGACAAAGCACTCGGAGAAGAAGTAAATATTGCAAAGCAAAAACACCAGTATTGAGATCTCCAGCAAACCCTTATCGAAAAGATTCTAAATCATTTGTATTAAAACGTTTCTATATTTCGCACGACCGACATAGCTCACTTATTTTTAGAAATAATTTGGGCTAATATTTTTAAACATTGCGTTAATTTTTCCGAAGTCTGTTTGCTTTCACTATCATAGTTTTACGCAGAATTTATCATTCCGCTTCGTTTAGACATCACGTCGTGAAAAAGTTGGCAGTAAATAATAAAACAATTTTTCAGCCAAGTTTCTTGCACAACTGACAATAAACCCAAAACGCATGTAAACTTCCTAGTAATTCAAGCGTTCGCGGCGTGATTATCAGATTTAAAAATTTCGTTCGGGATTAAAAATTGCAGGCAAACGAAGAACTGAAAATATACCCGTCAATTTCATTAAGTGGGTGAATCATAAAACACCTGTCATTAATAGGCAATCAGTGTCAGCACCAAAATAAATATTATCCGCATATTGAACCTGACTCGTGGAAATATGCCAGGTGTATAAATAATAAAATTGATGTTAGTTGTACTTATGAAATATAAACAAGATGTTACTTCAATGAACCGTTTAAAAGCATAATCGCGTCCGGAGAATAAAATTAAAAGTGCGTGTTTATAAAATTTTACGCGCTTAATTAATCCTCGGGGATAACGTGTAAACCGACGGGAAAGCAACGTCAGGATGCGCTTTAAAACATCGACATCATCTAAATTTCGTATTCTCTCTAAAGCAACAAACAGGAACATTTCCGTTTATTTGGATAATATAAGACCGTACACGCATCCTTTGATAACTACGCCGTGGCTTTGCAGAAAACAAAACCTTTGACGCACTTTATTGCACTAAGAAACCTATTAAACCCCAAATCGCCCATGTAATAATAAATTGAACTGCTGTAAAGTAAACTCGCTTATATTTAGCCCGAGTTAATTTAAAATCGAACGTTTAATTTCGCTGAAGTTCTATTAAGAGAAGCACTTAAAGTTCAGACTAGGTTAACTTGAGGACGTACCACTTCAAACTTTGTAATACGTCTCTCGGTGTTGTTTTCTAATGTAACTTACTTAACGGTAACCAACAGATAAGATCACTAACTACATTTTTGGAACCGCAGTGTTTTGCCAAACCGCCGCTGTTCTTTCTTAATTGGCTGTCTGCGAATCTAATCCTTTCAAATACAACAAAAATCCCCCCTAAATAAAGCTTCTTCCTAATGAGCTGGATTCAAGAAAAATGGCTTATTTTAATGAAAAGGAAAAATGTTAAATTATTGCGAAATAAAATTACTTAATCCAGGGAAAATTTTCAAAATTGCGCCTCGAAGCTTTTGCTTCTTTAAAGTAATTGCAATTAACACAACAGCGAGGTAATCTAATTAAAAGGGCAATTATAAGTATAAACAAGCAGTACCGGTTATTTTTAATTAAAACGCAGGTGTAAATGCTGCCAATAAATAATATAAAATTTTCAACTTCTACGATAATCTAGTGACCGAGAGGGAAGCTTTTAATTTCAGTCAAATTAAAAGCTGGTGTAGTCCAAACAGACTACAGTTTTAATATTTTATTCGCCGTCTCTGTTTGCGTAATGAAAAAAATTAGGCCTGCTTGTTTGGACTAATTTTCAGGATTACGGGCGTCGACCGGTTTCTGTAAATAAATTTTTATTGCATTAAAAGAAAAAAATTAAAGTGTATTTACTTTAACTCTAATTATGCGTATTTTAATTACAGTGACGACAACGTCCTCGTGTGTCCTCACAATATTAATAAGCACGTTTTAATGTTTGACAGGCATTCAACAAAAAATCGGTTTATAAACTGTTCTACGTCAAAATTATACAGATGTTCGTTCATTAGTATGCAATTTAATATTTAAATAAATCTTACTATCTATTGCGTTTAGCAAGATACAGTTATTAGTATTTGATTAATAGTGAAAAGGGCATTGAAGGTGGCTTTCTGATATACCGGAACTATATCATCGATGTCCGAACAGCGTTGCCATGCGTATTTGTACGACCAATTACAACTGCCGTTATCGAATTAAAACTAATAGATAGCAATTACTACACAACTATTAGCATTTTGTCATAAAACATGGAGTATAAGTCCGTTGGACTTAATTTCTTGTATTTCATATAATGTGAGGTTATGTGCATGCTCTGACTAGTAATTCTCTGATTGGATTAAACCAATTTCCTTTGAGAAGTTCTAATGTAGTTTCATATCATGTACTAATAAGCTAGTTTAGTAATTAATCACTATAGTACCATTCCGATTTGTTAAATATTACTATTTAGGTAAAAAAGAAAAATTCAAGTCCATAAAAAAGTTACAAGAGTTATCTGCATGTTTAAATATAATAGAGCAGGAACACTTCTGGTTGAGAACAGTAAACTAATAAGTAGTGTAGAGGACCAAATTGGGATAAATATGAGAAATATCCTGTATTAATTTCCGTCGTTATGGAAGCAAATAGTAGTTACCTAGTAAATTGAGTTGCCTATATTTAGGCGCTTCTTAAAGAATCTTTGAGAAGCTCTATCCCTGAAGGGAGACATTTTTGACCATACATTTATTAACAAAAAATGTTTGTTTTCATGTGTACTTTAAGCTTTACAAGTTAGTCCCTGCAATTCATTAACACCCTGTATAAAACGGCAATATTACCAAACGATTGGCTTAAATCAACGTTCATCCCGATACTGAAAAACACAAATACCAAAAAATGTGACAACTTCCGACTTATAAATCTCATGAGCCATACTTTAAAAATATTTCTAACACTAATACACTCCAGAATATACAGAAAAAGCGACGAAGCTATAAGCGATCAAGAATTTGGTTTTAGGTCAGGATTTGGTACAAGGGAATCCTTACAAATTCTCATGATGCTGATGCAAAAATGTAAAGGCCAACAGAAGGATGCGTATATTTGTTTCATAGATTGCGAGAAGGCCTTGGATCGCGTTGAGCACACAGAACTAATCGAACAGCTGCAAAGAAAAGGGTAGAAAAAAATGAAATAATGATCATCAAGCAACTATACTGGAAGCAAACAGCTGATGTAGACCAGAAAAATTACTTACAACAAACATTGACATACGAAAAGGAGTGAGGTGTACTCTCCCCACTCCTGTTCAATATATATTCAGGTACAATTTTTCGATCAGCAGTGCGCCCGAGCATTATTTTGATGCAAGATGATCCTTCCTCTTGGACGTTTTTCGCGAACATTTTGGAGGAACGTTGAAGCAAATAAACTGTAGTGTATCATTCAGCATTAACATTAACAACATTAACGATCCTCCGGTACTACAGTAGCACAACATGTCCAGTAATTCCGAAAAATGTGGCGACCATATTTTTGTTTCGGCTATTTTCACGAACAACTTTTGTTGGCGCCGATTCGTGCTCAAAAACCCAAACTGCCGACTGTTGCTTTCTTTCGGGATCATAGCAGTATACCAACGTTTCTTCACCTTTAATGATGTTGTACTCCAAATGAGACAATCCATTGTCAAAGCGATCCAGTGTAGATCTGCACCATACCAGACGGTGTTCTTTTTTAACTAGAATCAAATTGTGGGGAATCCAACGGGCACAAAGCTTACGTACCATCAATTATTTGTGTAAAATGGTGTCAATTGCTTTCACACCAATATTTAAAGTTACTTGAATGCCCCTGGCAGTAACATGCCGGTCCTCTTCAATCATGTGTCGTACAAGACCAATATTTAAGGAAAGTCGACCACATTGAAATTCACTGTACCACCGCTATACGGTAGCTAAGGAATACGACTTGTCGCCAAACACTGAATTGATTTCCTCGAAACATTCTTTACGGCTTAAGACACACATGAAATTGTAAAAATCGTAGCTCGATAATGCTCTTTATTCAATTCCTTGATTGTTTGGGGAAAGGATTACTTTAAAATTTTGTGTATTAAAAACCTTCAAGTATATTTGACAACTTTCACTACAATAAAACTTGTGAACATCTACGTTAAAATGTCAAGCAAAGTATGTTTCAAAACATCACAGCCTGTTCACCGGAAAACAGCCCTCCATGGACGGACCGCATCACCAACAACGAGGTTTGACAACGTTTCCAAGGAGATCCCGAATTATTAACTATTATATAGAGAAGAAAAACAGCTTACTTTGGGCACATTTTAAGAAAAAAAAGGTGGATTACTTCAGCTCATAATGAAATCATCATTCGTGGCAGCGGTTCAATGTGTCCTCTATAAAATTATTTAGGAAACAATAGACAAAATACAAATTGCATTAATGATAGCTAACATCCAGAACAGATAAATCACAGGAGGAAGAAGACATTTTGCCGAAAAAGAAGAAAGTGTGTTTATCCCATCCTAGTTGCATGCGGACCAATCTCATTTTCTCTCTGTTTACGCAATTAACAAAAAAATTACCCCAAGTTTCACTTGTCAAAATCTAAATGTCGCCTTTTTAGACAATTTAATACCTTTTTCAGTGATATTATTAGATATATGCTTACGAGCAATAAGGGAAAAATCGCATCGTATTTTTAAAATCCAGCAGTTAAAGAACTCATCTGGCACGTAAAATTAAACTTAAGTATACAAAAATACGTCCAACCCATTAATGTGTATACAAAATTAACATCTTATAAGTTCTAAATATTTAGACGAAGAGGCTTTGATGCAATTTAAAATTTTAACTAACAGTTTTTGTGACGAAACAGTATCAAAATAGAAAAATTGCAAAAGCAATTAGGCGCCAGATTTATGTAGCAGAATTGATGCGGGTGTGGTTACTTATAAAATGCTTCGTTTAAAACAATAATTTCCATTTGTATTCTTATAATTAAGCAAAAATAAGAATAATATACAAAAATAAGAATGTTGCAGAGAAAACCATCTGCATAAATACTGTTTTTATTTTTGATCTGTTGAAATCTGTAATACAGATTTTATCTTATCTTTACACCTTCGTAGAGCCTTTAACAATAATTCAGATAAATCTGTTCAGATAACAGATCAAAATTGGCGTGTCTTTATAACTAATGTCAAGTACGATACTAGCCTTTTACGTCCAACCGCAGGACACCAGCAGTCTTCTCTGTCACGTGCTTTTATAAAGTTTTAAGGAAGAAGGATGCAGGAGCTACACTTTATCGAAACAGCAGAGATATAAGAGTAAATTTAAACATTTAGATCTAGCGATTGCCAAAGCCAGATTGAGGAATTGTGCATCGTGGATTGCAGAACTAGATTTTTATCCCACTACCTCACAAGCGTCTAGATGTTTAGAAAAACTGTAAAATCGCCACATTAGTATATTGCAGAGCAATCCCCTTTCCTTTAGGGTTGTGCTATACTCTTCATACGAGGATTGTTAGATAACTACGTGGCCTAACACAGAGATGGCCCAAATTCGAAGGAATCTTCTTTGCCATTCTGTAGAACTATCCTTTATTAGATTAAATATGACAGTACAAAGCGATCTGTCTGCTTTGACAGTACGCCAAAGTGAACGTCTCGTGTGATTTTGTAAACAACAGAAAAAACTGAGCTCAGAGCAGTGATAAAGTACTTTCATTTGAAAGGCTTAACAGCAACCGAAATCAAAGCAGAACTGGATTCAACACTATTGGAATCCGCTCCTTCCTTTTTAATGATTAAAAACTGGGTTGCCGAATTTAAGCGTGGTCGTGTGAGCACAAATGATGAACCCCGTAGTGGACGTCCAAAAACTGCTACTGCTACTGATATGATTGAAAAAGTCCACCGTATCGTATTGGATGATCGTCGAGTAAAAGTGCGGGAGATAGCAGACATAGTGGGTATCTCAAATGACAGTGCGCACAGAATTTTAACTGAAGATTTGGAAATGAAAAAATACTCGGCGCTTTGGGTGCCGCGGTTGCTCACACCAGAGCAAAAACTGAATCGTTTGAGTGTTTCTCGCGACCTTTGGCACGTGTTCGCCACAATCCGCAGGATTTTCTGCGCCAATTTATAACTGTCGAGGAAACCTGGGTCTACCATTATACTCCCGAAACCAAAGAACAGTCCAAACAATGGACACCAAAGGTTCTCCACCACCAAGGAAGGCAAAAACGGTTTTGTCAGCAGGAAAGGTTATGGAAACGGTATTTCGGGATTCCCATGGAATTATCTTGGTCGACTACTTAGAAAACGGGAAAACAATAAATGCCGAGTATTATGCCAATTTGTTGCAACAACTTAGCGACAAAATCAAAGAGAAACGGCCTCATTTAGTAAAGAAGAAAGTGCTTTTCCATCAAGATAACGCAACTGCCCATAAGTCTGCGATTGCAATGGCCAAAATTCATGAATTGGGATTTGAATTAGTGCCCCATTCTCCCGATCCCCAGAGTTAGCTCCCAGCGATTATCATCTGTTTCCAAACCTGAAAAAATGGCTCGGTGGTAAGAGATTTTCGTCTAATTCCGAGGTAATCGCTGCTGAAAATAGCTATTTCGAGGACTGGGATTCATCGACCTACAATGAAGGCATTGCTAATTTGGAATATCGTTGGAATAAGTGTGTTGAGCGAGCAGGAGACTATATTGAAACATAAAATGTTTTTTGTCGAAAAAAACTTGCGTTTTCTTTGTTAGGCCACGTAGTTATCGAACAATCTTTATAATATCTCGAAGTAGGTGTAATTTTTAAATAAACACAACACGTTCTTCGTAATACTGCATGCATACATAATAGCAATGAGGGAAAGACATAGGTATCAAAAATGTTTTCTTCTAAGTAACTCAATTAAACTTAAATATGAACCATGTCGTGTAGATTGATATTCTTCCGATGTGTCTCTATTTTATGTAACACTGCTTTATATGTTGCTCTGACTGTGTTTTTAGTAGGATATCTAAAATGTTTAATATGTATGTGTCAACATGTAAGTGATGTACTTGGTAAATATGGGTAACTGCTAATTAATCACGTAAATGTTTATTTTTGCGATTACAGCTCTGCTTGTGTCAATTAACAATTGGATACAGTTGGAGACGTGGTAACCCAGGTACATATTGAAAATTGTTTTTGTGTTCAAGTTATACAAATGCACACGAATGTGTGCCTAATTTAGTTTAACGATAATATTAAGACGGTTGGAAGGGACACCAAATTAACTTATAAATACATAAAAAAGAAGGTTCATCTCAAACAGGAATACAGCTTAGTACTTTATGTGCTACAAAAGCATTGAAAAAACACCATTCCTGAATGGATACTGAAACAAAACATCATAAACATGTTTAAAACTTTTTGTTCATTAGAAATGATCTTTCTTTTGCTAAACGACACTGATAATGCTGTAAACAATAATACAGTTCACATTTTTAACCAAAATATCAAATTCAAATTCCGAAATAATCTAATTTCCCATACACTTTACCTATATTCCATTTATTCTAGGAAACCTTGTATATAAATATAAATAAACCCATAACATGCCACGTAAAAATTGCTAAAAAAAAACTTCACGCCTTTACCCTGAAATTCCACAGAATCCCGTCTATGCACATATTCGGTTCACGTTCAAAGCTTGTATTATGAAATACTAACAAGCTACACGCTAGGATGAACTTTTTACTTGGCATTTTGATCTCCCTAAAAGGTTTAACGACGTGCCGTGGTGTGCCAAAATTTTAAATGCGTTGATAATACAAAAAAGGATTTTTTTAGATCTTCCCTGGATTCCCCTAATACGGCCTTTCCTAGTGGGAAAAAATAATAAACTGCGAAATAACAATGTTAGGGAGATAAATACATTAGAAGTGGAGTACTTTTCAGAAACGAAAAGTTGTTGTATAACAAATTGAAAGCTCTCTATTATTAAAATGTAAAAGCGTTGACAACTTGACTTGAACAGTTATAATAATATAAGAAATATTAAGAAACGAGAAAAATCAAAATATAAAATAATGAGAACGAAAAGTAAAAAGCTTAAAATTAAACTAATTAGTAGTTCATTCCTACTATTCAGTCGGCCACTGGCTTTAGATTTAGCTAACCAACACCCTTTTAGCCTTCATAGTTTTAACTAGCAGTGCTTTCCTTTGCACTATAACAGTACCGTAACGCTTTATGTTACTGCACAAATACACGGTTTCCTCCTTTTCTCTATCCGTCATCAAAAGGACGTAAATTACTAAGAGGTTTTATTATTTCCTTTTCTAGAAGAGCTCCTTTATTCTAATCGAAATAACCAGCAATTTCCCAAGGAATTCACTTTTTAAATCAAATAAAAACTACAGTAGCAAATCCTAAGCAATAACAACTATTAGAACAAATTTTTTCCGCAAAGAATTATTACGAATGAAGTACAAAGGTTGAACAGCCAAACGCTTTGTCTATGTCACTTTTATCACATGCAACAAAGTCGTGGTATGACAAAAAAACAATTTCTTCGAACATTTTTGTCGTAACATGCTATTCTAATAGCGATCACACAGCTCGCGTAGGCAGCTATATATAAAACAAGAAAAAGATTAATTTCTCCGTATGAACGTTTTGTAGATGTCTCACAATTTTCCCAAATTATTTTGTTAACAAATTGGATGTTAAATTTAAAACATACTTCACTACAGTTTTTCTAGTACTCACAACTTAGTATACAGTCCAATTACCTTAAGATGAGTATTTCTGAAGTAAATGATTGGATTTGCATTGTTTACTGTATTGTATTTCTCGTTTACAGAAACAGATGTCCTAAGAAAATGGACAATACTAAAAATATTTTTACCGTTTCCAATCTCAGAAAATATCTGTTAGGAATTCATTTATGAAATTTGTGTGTAAAATTGTCAACTGTTAAGTGTCTTTTAAGGGAAACCCTGAACGCGATTTGTCTAATCAATTTTTATTAGTGCTTAAATATTTACTTTTTCACTTAATCACAGAGATTTGGGTTTTAACACATCTAACGGCCGGCAACTTATTAAAAGAATGCAACTAAAATACCATAATTAATAGAAATATATAGCCAGTCATCTATGGTTGTATTTGTTTTCTAATAATATACAATGGATAGTTTAAGATGGCTTAAAACAATTTACGTATGAAAATGTATGTTGTCTGATATCAAACACGGTATTTAAAGTTTAGGACTGCAAATACTTCTTGAATTTTCCTAAGATTCGTTTAACGAATATAGAGAGAATTTCCAACAATTTATAATCTAGTTGGACTGTATTGTAAAATCTACTGCAATATTCCAGTTCATATTTGATAACAATCAATATAAAATGCTATTAAATAACTTGGGAATACTGGTTTTATAATAGGCCATCGAAGTTTTTAAATATTCCTCAGATCTCGAAAAGTGTACATTTTAAATTTATAATTACAGTTTTGTTACGGCTCAAATGAGCGTCACCCTTTCATATTACATCTAAACGAAGATCTTCGTATAAGGGCCAACAAGCTACCTTCTTGTGCCTCCATTTTACCTTAGTATTTTTCAGCAAATAGATACAAAAAGGAAAGTTCACGAAAATATCAAGTACAGTTAGTTTTGTGTTACACTTTGGTGTAAGTAAGGTAAATTGTATATTCCGTAAAACTTGCTTTGTCAAGGAATTTTTAATATGTCACAAATTTTCATCCATATTAAAGCAATTTTGTAAATATCAGTGATCACACACTCACACACACACACACACCTGGACAGACATTTACATTTCGAACGGAAGTTTCCATAAAAATGTAATACTCACGAAATTAACACTTTTCCTAGAGAGCCTGTTCCAATTAATAAGGCGAGCATTTTCCAGACAAGACGGTACATTGCAGCATAGTCCTACCTACCTGTTCATTGAATAGGCTTAGAATGGCATTGTCGCCACTGGCCATTTACCTGATAAGCAAACTTTGAAAAAAATACAGATTACAGCGCCCATTTTTTGCCATCCTTTACTTTCGCCTCGTCAATTGGAACGGACTCTGCCTATGGTATGAGAAAGCGCAAATTTTAATTAAAAGAGTTATAGGTTACAACGATTTTATTTTACGTTTCATTATCTCAAAGTACTTTAAACTTTAGCAAAAAACTCTGCAAGATCGGACAATATACGGTCAGCCACACTCTGTCTTCCTGTGTTTCCCTGAACAGTCCACTCTAAAATCATCAAAAGTGTAACGAACAGTTGAATTCAATGCAATTTTACCTTACGAACCAACGAAAACAGCAAGCAGCAGCAATAGAACTGGGAAAACTGACATTTTGCAACTTAATGAACAACGTTCTTCTAATACAAATGAGAAGGTCTTAATTGGACTCTTTACTATTTATAGAAATGCGCTGAATAATAGGTTATTGTTTCTGAAAGCATTCATTCTGATTGTTCGAAAGGAGAAACATAGCACAATAGTTGTTTTCGGCTATAAAGTGAAGCATAACACTGTTATTTAGAACTCGTATTTTTCTTTGTTATAGCAAAAATGTATGCACCAAAGTTTTATTAATTTTAGTAAATTAAACTTTCTAATTAAGGTACTATTAAAGTGTCTTAAAATAAGAAGCTTTAATAGCCATTGAAACCACATTCATATTCGGCCATTTTACAAACTGTTTTTTAGCGAGTAAAAAATTGATAAAAACTTGTGACAAAAAATTAGAAAAGTAGTGAATAAATAGGCTAAATTCAACCTACGTTTATGATAGATTTGGATTTATTTAGTGATTTTTCACAGTATTACAACGTACTATCGTTTTAAAAACATAGTGTATACAACCCCAGTGTTAAGATACAGGGTGTTCCAACTAAAACAGTACACGTTGAATATCAGATGCCCAAATTTCAAGCAATCGGTGAAACAAGTCGACAATAGTTTGAAGGGCGACATCTTTTACCATGTAAGTCATCTATCCTACTTCATCCCCCTAGCCCCCCCCCCTCCTAACTCAAATGACACGAGGAGTGGAGTGATACTTCAAAGGTTTATCTGCTCTTCGCACAATCTGAATTTTTTTGCAATTCGGCCAATTTAGCGTTTGGGAAATAGCAGTATGAAGTTTCAGATGCTAATTAAAAAATTTCAGGAAAGTGCTATTTTATTAAATGTTCAAAGTGACCACCACTTGCTTCCATACAACAGTACAATCCAGTCCAATCGATTCTGTAGTATATTTTATTAAATGTTCAAAGT
>JABXWE010031908.1:0-28359 GCA_014611495.1 Limonius californicus | reverse complement strand
CCCCCCCCCCCGGAACCGCTTTCGCATTACTTCAGGGGGGTTCGGGCGTCCCTTATATACTAAACATTCATGCAACATGCACCCTAAACTTAACTAAGCAAATGCGGTTGCCCCAGTTGGGATTCGATCGCCCCAACGGAGCAACTGCATTTACTGTGACCTCGAGTGGCCAATGCGTTCTCGCACTCGACCGCCGCGGTCCCCTTGTTACAACTAACCTGTTTTAAACGTTTTGTTAACAATATTTGTTTCTAGTATTTAAAGTGCATACAACTGTTTGTTACCCATATATTTTATGTAATTTCCCACAGAGAAATGTTTATATACATATTTAAGTGGAAATATCTGATGGTATATTTATTTATTTTATTAATTTAGTAAGGTCTACAACTTTAATTATTTGATCTAAACTTTAAAAACTCCTCTGGTCGTAGTAAAACATTTCTAATAATAATTGAAATTTAAAAAAATAAGGTTAGTTTGCTTTTATCACGGAAAGTGTTACAAAATCTACACATCGGTAGGTGCATGTGGCTGTCAAGTTTATACAAAGTGGATTTGATTACTGCTAGAGTCAATACTGGCAATAATTATATCTAGATTTACAACCTGAAAATTCCGATTTAAGCAATTAAACGTTCACAATAGGCTATGCCAAAATCAAGCAATTCATAAAATTATAAGTAATGTAAACAAGAGTCGGTGGGATTGCAGTATATTAAAAAATATATAAACAAGGCCTGTGATACCACCAACTAAAGTCGTGGTAAGAAACTTTCTGATTTATTTTTGTATACAACAGAATTGTCCTCAGACATTTGTTTTCGGTACAATAATTTTCATTTACAATTTCGGTTAAACAGCACGGTATATTAATTGTACCTGACAGTGGATGTACAGGATGTCGAAACTAAAGCAGTCCGCCCTGAATAACACTGTAAATGATCAAATTGGAACAAATCTACGGAACAGGTCAACAGGGGAATGAAGTAGGGTACATGACTTACATGGTACAAGATGTCCCCCAACATATTATTGTCTCGTCGGTTTTTCTGAATTTGATCATTTACAAAGTTATTCCGGGCGGACTGTTTTAGTTGGGGCGCCCTGTATGTTTAATTAAATTTATTAAACAAGTAAACTAAATATAGAGGGAGGTTTCAGTGTGCACTTAAAAGTTTTAAAATTTGCAGGCACTTTTTTTACTGTAAAATATTGACATATGAAATTAAATAAGCCCTCAAATATAGTAAAATACGGGGCGATCAAATATGAGCAAAAGGAGTATCTTAAGTCAATACTTTAAAATATCAAAGAAGAAATAAATGAAAAAAAATACTGCAAAAATTGTAATGCAGGTGCTTGCTTTGTGCAAATTGTAAACAGAATTAATATCCAAATATAGGGATCAGAGGAAAGTATAGTCTTCATATGCATTTTTAGATCCTTTATTTATCTAAATTTTGAATAGCAAATTAATAGCAATAGATAGCTATCGATGCAGATTGTAATGTAGGATCAATAATCACATAATTATGTTTATGGTATTCAAAATCGATAATCGCCAAATTATCTTTATGGTATACAAGATTAATAAGCAACTAATTATCTACATGTAAATCAATAAACACCTAATTATCTTTAAGTTAGTAAAGATTAATAATCAGCTAATTACCTTTACGTTATAGAAAATCAATAATCACTTAATTATCTTTATGGTATACAAGATTAGATAATCACTGTAAATTATCTTCATGTAATGAATTGATGCAATCAACTAATTATCTGTAATGGTATATCAAGATTAATAATCACTAAATATTGTCATGTATGGAAGAATCAATAATCACCTAATTTCTTTACGGCATACAAGATTTAATAAATCCTAAAATTATCTGCATATAATTGAAATCAAATAATTCACCTAATTATCTTTAATAATGAAAGATCAATAATCTACTTATTATAATTTATGGCATTCAAGATAGAATAATTCACCTAATTATCTTTTATGGTATTCGCAAGATAATAAGCACCCAATTATCTTTAATGGTACTCCAAGATCAACTAATCGCCTAAATTATCTTTTATGGTATTCCAGATCATTAATCACCTAATTATCTTTATGAATATGTCCAGATAATAATCACCTAATATCTTGTGGTATTCAAGATCAATAATCACCTATATTATCTTTTTGTATTCAGATTAATTAATCAGCCTTAATTATCTTTGTGGTGATTCCAAGATCATAATCACTAATTATCTTTATGGTATTCCAGATCAATAATCACCTAATTATCTTTGTGGTATTCCAGATCAATGATCACCTAATTATCTTTATGGTATTCAAGATCAATAATCACCTAATTATCTTTATGGTATTCCAGATCAATAATCACCTAATTATCTTTGTGGTATTCAAGATCAATAATCACCTAATTATCTTTATGGTATTCAAGATCAATAATCACCTAATTATCTTTATGGTATTCAAGATCAATAATCACCTAATTATCTTTATGGTATTCCAGATCAATAATCACCTAATTATCTTTATGGTATTCCAAATCAATAATCACGTAATTGTCTTTGTGGTACTCAAGATCAATAATCACCTAATTATCTTTATGGTATTCCAGATCAATAATCACCTAATTATCTTTATGGTATTCCAAATCAATAATCACGTAATTGTCTTTGTGGTACTCAAGATCAATAATCACCTAATTATCTTTATGGTATTCCAGATCAATAATCACCTAATTATCTTTGTGGTATTCAAGATCAATAATCACCTAATTATCTTTATGGTATTCAAGATCAATAATCACCTAATTATCTTTATGGTATTCCAGATCAATAATCACCTAATTATCTTTGTGGTATTCAAGATCAATAATCACCTAATTATCTTTATGTTTAGCAACATACTTTATGGAAATTATGCAATATAAAGATTTCGTTATTTTTGCCAATACTCATTAAAAGTTGCTCAACAGCCTACCGCCGAATTTATGAATAATTACTTGATCATCCTGTGTTAGAAATCTAAAATAGGTTTTTGAAACAAACTAATTATTTTGATATTCTGCAATGTTACAATCTGTAAGCAGAGCATATTTAAAATTGCTAATTCTGCATGATTTTCAATACACAACCAAAAACGTAAATATGTTTTACAATCATAATTTTTGAAAATATGTATCATTTACCATCTTCATTTCACATACAGATCAAGTAAAAAATGTGATAACACCGTTTCTTGCTTTTTGTGCATGATTTTTTAAACAATGTTCTATTTGAATTGAAGTTTTTTCGAAAGTTCTTGTCTGTGTACTGACACATAAAAAATATTTTTCAACTTATTTTGAAGGATGATGATAAATAAGACTTTAATTATATTATTTTCAGGAGTTTGATAGAATATCTGTTTCTATTTATTGTGGTTTAACAACAGCATGTTGTTGTATGAGCACACGCCTAGAATCTTCGTTCGAAAAACATCGCTATGGAAATATCATCTGCTTGAAAACCCAAAGAAATCACTGTGCTTACGTTCGTGCATTTTAAAGTGATACGAAATAATTTAAATTTTGTGCTACTGTTATCGTTGGTATTGAAACTGAAGCACAGTTTGTACAGTTATTTTTCTAGAATTAATTTGTTTTGCGTGCACAGTCGCGGTTAATTAATTTTCTTGTTACTGTTTGATTAAAGTAAGGACTGAAACCATTGTTAGTGTTGCTGATCATGCGTTAAATCTTTACTATTATTCCACGACGAATGTGATTAATTTTAAATGAAAACTCTGGGCATCCAAACCGCAACCAGGAATTTTTTAAATCATATACAAGTACATATTCACGCATTGTATTGTTAAAATTCACTGAAAACTAGCTCCGGTTAAAATACCAATGCGCCAACAATAACATGATGCGGATGAAATTGTTAATGCACAAAATCAGCGTTCCACTATTTTCTAATCATGCGGCAGTAAGGAAGCGACATAAATCTTAATTTGCGATACGTGCCTTTGTTTCCTCCAAATGCCCGTAAAATTAGAACAGTTTTGTTCGTCGTGGTATTTAGCAATTGACACCAAAGCTTGGATTTACCGGATACATTGATAACTTAAAGCAATTAACTTTCAAGGCGGTTTGCCCACAATTTTCGAAACCCCTCTACGGAAAACAGTCGCGATTTGAACGCCGTTTGAAGTAAACAGTTTCCCGAATAACGTCGATAACGAATAACGGTACGCTGTGAAAAAGAAACGTGTTGTGCTTACATTACAATTCATGGATCTTAAAATAAATAACAATTCCAAAAAATAATTTTAAATGTATTGTGTGATTTTGCTACCAGAGACGGAAGTAAATATAACATTGAGGAACCAGCATACATTTTTGTCAGGTAAAACTTATTGTTTGCGGAAAAAGTTGTTTATAATAATGTTCTGATTTTTATACTTATTTTCAAAACTTATGTTAGTTTTAGAAACTGCAGAACAACACTAGTTAAGTGCTTATAATATTTCAGGGATCTATTACACCGGAGGTTACTAAACTGAATCTGTAACAATTTCTTCCAAAGTATTCAAACACGGTTTTCATCGAATACGTGTGGGCGTTTAGTTGTAATTAACATCAAAATCGAAACAACCGTAATATTAAAGGTATAGAAAGTTACATAATCCACGGTTAGTTATACAAATTACTATATAATTATTGACAAAACCATTAATGGGTGCTCATTTGCCAGTAACCTCGGTGTTTGTATCGATTTTAATTTTTAATAACGATAATTCGAACCGAAGGATACTGTTTCGAAGTCCATGGCGTTTAACTTGCGCTATCATTGTACTTAAACAGATGTAATTAAAATTATGAATACGAATGATCGTTTAAATTTTCGATACGGGTAAGCCATAAAAAGCATAACCAGTGCTTAATGTACAGAATGTGTGTAAATTACTGACAAACACAGGTGGCGGTGAATATTAATTAATGTGTATTTGTTCAGCTAGCGTCAGTTGATTTTGAAGTAATGTGGTTTGTTTATGAAGTACGAGCTCGTGACGTCACTCTTGAAGTCGGACAATAACATAACCTGATTATGTGCTTGTTATGTCAAAATCTATTGGGTTACCAGCATGTAGATTGCCACACACACTGAACATTCCCTACATTTTTTGCATCAATACTTTTTTAAGCCTGATTTGTAACAAGTTACAGCGGTGGAAATGTGAACATTCTTCCAGAAAATCGTCCAACTCCTCGTTTTTCTCATTTTAGGAAATCATTTGGAGCTATTCTTTACATAATTATGATAATTTTGTGAATTCAAAGTCAACTCATTTCCACACCACCACGAGGTAGAGTAAACGGCGGGTTTTTTTTTAATTGTGGTATCCCCAGTAAGCCTAATCCATAGATGTTCTTTTTTTGCAATTGAGTGAGTACAGCTCATATTCCGTAATTTATGTCATTATTTCTTTATTTCTATTGTCCGGGTCGGTGTATGTTGATGTCTTCAGAATTGTCGTCGTTAGTATAATCCTTTAACCCATTTTTCGCGCACTAAGAATCTGGGCTTCCATCCACGTCATTGCCTCATCTTCGTCGTCGCTCTCGATGATGACCTCTGGTGCATTCTCGCATGATTCACTATTGCAGAATTCGCATACAACAGAGCACTTCAACTCACCTTTCCTGCAGCCACATGCTCCACCGCATCCCTTTTTGCAATTACATGAAACGACGTTTAATAAGGTATCTAGGTCAGGCTTCTCTGACATTCGTACTGAACTGAGCCCATTGGTACCGAGTTACCAAGTTGGTACCAGCCCCAGCCGGATGGATTTTTTTGGACTCCGCACCATTTTTGGACTTGATGGTAGGTCCTAAACGCATGGTACCGTGCAGCGTTCGTCGTTGGTGGTAAAGAAGCTAGATTGAATTTGATTTTTATTGTCGATGTTGCGAAACGTTGATAGCGGATTTCTTCCAAGGTTTCTTCTTCCATATTGCCACCGTACAAAGCAACGAGAAAGCGTGCTCCAGCGTCTGCGATGTCTTCTGGTTTGGCATTCTCATCTTTGAAAATGCCAATGACGGCATTGAGTCCTTTGTTTTTTTGGACAAGCGAAAAAAATTTGTTTTTCCTTGGTTGAAGAGGAATTATGTCGTATCACAGCTGCTAATTACATGTAAAAACAAGATGTTTTTGGCTGCTTCTTTCACTTTCAAACTATTCGCGGCATACACTCTTTCAGCAGTTTTGCCTCTCCTCGGTTTGCGAAGGTAGATGTTGGTTTTGGACGATCCTGATGCTGTCAGCAGAACTAAAAGATCGACGTCTTCGCCAACGATAAAAACAGCGTCTAATGATGAGCAGAAGGAAATCGCTGTGTTCACAATCAAGATATCAGCTTCTTCAGCCTGCTTAACAGTAAAAGCAGCATGTTCGAAATTTTTCGTCAGCATGGAAGTCAGACGAGTTTTATTTTTTTCATTGGCCAAAAATCGTTCTTGAGAAACTTGAACCGTCATTGTCTCATCGAAAAAAACTTCCGCAGACATCTGCTTCTTGGTTCGGCGAAGTCTTTCTGCGCTTTTCGTATTTTTCTTGTCGCCATCAGATGGATATCCATCGAAAACAACGACTGCATTTGAATCGTAGTCATTTCGTACATATTGAACGTACTTCTCACAAATTGACCCGAAAGAATCATTACGATACCATACAACTTTATGTAAAAGATACCCCCCATCCACAACATTGATTTTGTTATCTCCGAGTTCTACGGCTTCTGACAGTGGTGTGAAAACAGCATACAACGAAGATTTCGTGCCTTTGCGCATTCCATCTTCCGAAAATGGAGCAAGCTCGAATCTAAAGTAATCCTTCATCTCGTTATCGGATTTCTTCGCGATGCACATTCTCTGGAACAGCATTAGTGGGTTGATGGTAATTGTTTCTGCACCGATTTTTATGCTGCTGTTCACTGCTGCCAATGGGATGACCTTGTCCTTGCGTTTGAATTTGATGGACCCGTAATTTTCGTATGCGGTAACCATGTTCGATATACACTCGATACCTTTTTCTCTGGACAAATGACAGTTTATCTTTTCATCTCCTACAACTCCAGTATTTATGGAAAGAAGTGAATCAATTTCCGTGAAGGGCGGATGCTGAGAAAACCAGTTTAACATTTTGTTAAAGTCTTGATCGTCTCGAGTGATGCGTGAAGTCCTCGTATCGACACGTTGCTCGGATGTGTCCAGATGAACGTTACAATATTCTTCGATGGAGTCGCAAACGTTGTGCAAAGATATCATTCCTAAAGTCCACAGTGCGAGTACGCTGTTACTGATTCCACGCCCACGAGTGAGGCCCCCACAGCTATGCACCATCCGCATCAAAGTTTGGTCGATGGTCATATCAAACCAAATTCCGGACCAAAATTTGTCCGTGCGCCTAATCGCAAAACAGGCAGTAAAAAAATTTATACGTAACAAGAAAAATAACTTCAATCTGAAGTAGATTTCGCTATATAAAGTTATTGTGATGATAATATTATTAATATTATCATTTTAACAATTTTATATACACATTTACAATGTTATATATAAATGATAATATTATTAATATCATCATTTTTACAAAATTTACCGTGAAAAGATTAAGTTGGACGATTTTTTGGAAGAATGTTCATGTTTGCGCCGCTGTAACTCCTTACACATCAGACCTACAAAAAAAGTGTTGATACAGCAAATGTAGGGAATTTAGTCTTCTTCAAATTTATATAGACATT
Organism: Limonius californicus; assembly: GCA_014611495.1. Lineage (NCBI taxonomy): Eukaryota > Metazoa > Arthropoda > Insecta > Coleoptera > Elateridae > Limonius > Limonius californicus. The sequence goes on along the minus strand of JABXWE010031908.1, from coordinate 20,540 downwards.
TTTGTCTTATAATCAACCGTTGAGGAATTATTTTGGAAAAACCAATTTTTTGTACCTTTAATCCAAGATGGCGGACCGCAACGACCCCCCTCCCCCCAAGGTCGAAAACTTTTTTTCATCGGGGCTCGGAACTAAATAACATATGTCAAAATTATTACTACCCCATCTTTTATAGGCAAAAGGCCTTTTTTACTCCCTATTGACTGGACTATTTCGCGGTTTTCATGTGGAGATCACGATGAAGTATTACACTTGTGACATACCATGGGGCATTTGTTATAGAGCTTAGGGTTTTTGATTGAAATCGTTGGAGGATTTCCAAGTTTGAGGTGCTCGCCGTACCCCAGAGTTGTATACTGCTTTGTATACCAGCAATTTATTGTCCACAGTGAGTTTAAATTTTCTTCCAATTAACCATTGCAGTTTCGTGAATTTTAGACTCAGTTGTTTCCGCTTGGTAAAGATATGTTTCTTCCACGTTAATCTCCTATCTAGGTGCATCCCTAGGTATTTTGCATCTTCTGACTGCGGCAGTTGTACGTTGTTCAGGGTCACGGGCGGGCACGTGTCTTTTCTAAGAGTAAAGGTAACATTAACAGACTTTGCTTCATTAGCCTTGATGCGCCATTTTCTTAACCAGCGAGTTTAAAGAGGTTTAAAGATTTTCAGATGCAACCACTGCATTTTCGTGCAGAGCTAAGATGGCGATATCGTCCGCATATGTGGGCGTCATGAATTGTCGTGTTGTAGGTATGTCTGATGTATATAGGAGGTAGAGGGTAGGGCCCAGCACACTTCCTTGGGGAACCCCAGAGTTTATGGCATACAAGTTTGTTAATTCGTTTTGGAACTTGATCTAAAAATATCTGTTCGATAGGTAGGATTTGAGTACTTGGTAGTACGTGTGTGGAAGTTTCTGTTTGATCTTTAGAAATAAGCTCGCATGCCAGACATTATCAAAAGCCTGGGCTATGTCGAGGAAGACTGCAGAACAGTATTGTTTTATTTCAAAGACCTCGTTGATTTTATTGACGACCCTGTGTACTTGTTCAATGGTGGCATGTTCAGTTCTGAAGCCAAATTGGTGATCTGGAATCAGATCATGCTCTTCAAGCAGCGGTATCAGTCTCTTCAGTAGAAGTTTTTCAAGCAGTTTTGACGCCATTGGCAACAAACTGATGGGGCGATAGGATGCCACTTCTTCGGGTGGTTTCCCTGGCTTAGGTATAAAAATTATTTGGACCACTCTCCGCTGTGAGGAGAAGTGGGATGTACATAATATGGCGTTACAGATTTCTGTTATTAGTTTAAGACCTTCGTCAGGTAGTTCTTTCAGGACCTGCCCTGTAATAAGGTTATATCCTGGGACTTTCTTCGGATTCTCATTGCCTTTGATTATGGATTTGATTTCTTCTACTTTAAACTTTTTTATTGGTAGACTTAGTTGATCTGCAGCATCGAGTTGTTCCCGAATCTCGTCTTCTTCTTCTTGAGTTAACACAGAGGGGAGTGGTTGGAACACCTCTGCATGGTGAGTGGCGAATGTTTCAGCTGTCTCCTTTGCCCTTCTGGCCCAGCTACCGTAGTTTTTTCTGATGGGTGGTATTGTCCGTTGACGATGCTTTAAATGCTTAGTGGCACGTCAGAGAGAATAATCTACTACCTTCGAAACCTACTACCTAGGAAAGAGGTTTTCTAAGCATATTTTTGTTGCTCTGTTGAGTCTATTCTTATCATTAGGTAATCTGGTGGGAAATTCTTTTTGCATTCTTAGGTAATTCACCTTCTGTATACAAATCTGAAATTACCTTCGAAATATTAACCCTTACATTTACAGAAAAACATAAAACATTATTTCAAACTTAGTTAAAATTTTCTATATTTAATTTGGATTTAAATGTTAAGGTTTATTAAAAGTAGTCTTATCATATAAAATAAGTCATGTAATTTTTCTGGAACAATTTTTTGTGGAGAGCTTGTTGCTTAGCAATTTTCACTCGCGCCATTGACAATGAAACTGCGATTCGTAAGACGAGCAATTTAAAATTAATTATACAAATGAAAATGGCTAATAATCAACATAATCGAGAAAGAAAAATTTTATTATAAACATTTTATCTGGTATTGTTTCATAAATGGTATTCTAAAACGTCAAATTAAAAAAAAAATCATATACATAGGTACTCTTGTATCAAAAATAACTATTATAGCAATGATTATAATCAATAGAAGCATTGAGAGCAAAGAAACACAAACGTATTTTCTACTTTTAATATAAATGTTTTGAATGTGAGCTTTAATGTTTAACCAAGACTTATTTTGATGTACGTTCCTCGTATTCGATCCCTTTCTCATTGTAAATACTTTTATTACCGGAAGTAAGATTTCATAAAATGTATGGAAATTTACTTCATCATATGAGTAGACTACATCTGCAGAAGACAGTGAAATACCAGCGTGTGGTAATGATCTACCAACTAATATCGTAGTAGGAAGTACATTAGCCGGCGCTAGTACCGTACTGGAAAACACGTTTTTCTCATATTTAGCTGTAGAAAAATATACCTACAAGATTATTCAGACGTTTAAAATTAATTTTGTCAATAATGTATTCAAATTGTTTTCATAACTACCTCATAGGTATTAGATGAAGTAGCAGTGTCGTTATCAACTGGATTTGTTATAAGCATTACCTTAACTGGTGATAGCGCCCTGGCTGTTGTGTTAAAAATGCCATTTCTTATGAAACTAGCTCCGTCAGTAAATAAGACTTCCCTAAGAAAGTTTGCGTTTCTCGCAACTCTTTTCAGTGCCCATCGGCAAAACACTAGACGTGCAGCATAATCAGGCACAATAAGAGCAAGTACCCTTTGAATATGGTATGGATACAATTGCTCTTCACGTAACCAAATTAGGAAAGCATTAATATTTGTTTCGGCAGAAAGTCTTCTAGTACTGGTACCTGGATTTTCTGCAAGTCTCCTTAAAATATTAAGTTCCGCTTCAGTAGTAGAAACTGATATAGGCGGACCACCACCGTTTCTTGATTTGACTTCGGATAAACGTTGACGCAAATTTGTAAGAAATTTGTCACACGGAAGTGTCCGGTTCGGAAATGCTTCTGCATTTATACAAGCGACGTGCCTAATAAGAATTACCATTGGCCTTACCATACATGAAATGCACATCTGCCATTTCCGCGTTGGTACACATATTCGAACAACAACAATAACAATATTGACACTTACCCAGATTCATACAAACGTTGTGTTATCCACTTCCATAGCAGACGTGATAAATACGATTCTGCACTCCTACTTTGCGTAAATAATTTGGCTGTTTCTTGCAAACGGTTGATTTTCGAACTCATTTTTTGTTTGTATTAATGAGATCTATAAATGGGTAAAATATCCGAACATATGTTTTAAACACCCTGTATAATACATACGAATATTTTAGTTAGATGACTTATTAGGCTTACAGCTCTATAATCTTGGCATTGCATCGCATATAACTTTTTTGGTAGAGTTACAAAAATTGACTACACCCATTCTTTAGGGAGTTTTCCTTGATCATATGCTCTATTAAACAGGTTAATAATCCCTTTTATTCCTTTTCCCACAAGACGTTTTAAAAATTCGTTTCTTATTTTGTCAGGTCCTGTGCTTGTTTTAATTGCTTTTTCATTTTCAGATGTCAATATAGGTGGTCCTTCGTGTACAATTCCTTCTTCAACTTATCTACGCTGGTTGTCCATAAATAGATCTTCTATATAAGCCGTCCATTCCCATTGTTCCTTTTTTTCCTACATACATCAGCTTTCTGCGAACTGTAACTATAAAAAAAAATTACGTGTACAATCGCTATTAGTATAAAAGCACGTTCAGTTGTACCTATGCATGGTTTATTGCTGATTATTTGCACATAACAGTGTGTTGATAAATCAATCCCGCATTACACTAAAATGGCTAAAAGAAAATTGAAAACTTTGTAATTACAGGATAAAATTGAAATATTAAGTGAAGTGTACCATGGCCACGATGGAAAAAAAGCGTATTGCGGAAAAATACAGTGTTTCAAACAGTACTTTGTAAATGAGTTTAAAAAATTAGTTTGGAATCCTAAAATTTGCGGAATCATCTGCTAATAACGAAATGAGTAAAAGAAATCCAAATCTGATTTATCAGGATTTGGATTATGCAATGTTTAAGTAGTTTGCTGTGGCCAGGGATAGAATTGTCATTTTCAACATTCCTTTCGTCCCACTCCTCATTTATAAGGTAGAAACTCTGGGGACCTACGGTTTAAAGTGGAATCGGCACAAATTCCAGAAAAGGTTTTTAGCATTAAGACCCTGCGGTTGTAAACTGAGTTGTGGTGGGTTGCAGCACAAGATTTTTATTAACTATGGTAACGCCGTGAATCGGACCCAATCGATATTTCGCCCAGAAAGCTCTGCCAATTGAGCTACCACCACACACTGAATTGCCAATATTATTGGTCGAATTATTAAAGAAAAATCTGTCTACATTGAGACGATGCGAATTTGTGTTTCCATATACCCCCATTTGCCCGTGATATTTAATAATTCCCATTAAATCAAAAGTGTTACTAGCTGGTAAGGCGAAATGTGTATTTTATGGATTATTCATTAAGTAAGTGATTGTTATAAATTACTTTTAGTAATAAACAAATGTCGGGTATTTTCAAATTGTCAGTATATTGATAACTTATTATTATGTAAAAATTTCTAATTGAAGAACAAATAACGAACATATCAGGTCATAAATATGTAAAAGTTATGCAAAATTTTACTCTTTTTACTTTTTCAGTGTAAACATTACCTACTTACCATTGTAAATTGCACAACGAATTCAGGCAATAATACATACGTGTTTATTAGATTGCATGGTAAAACCCATGCAACATTCTTTTTAATTTACAAATAAATCAATCACTTTTTTATTAAACCCATGCAACATTCTTTTTAATTTACAAATAAATCAATCACTTTTTTATTAAAATATTCAGAAAAGCTTTTTCAGTTAATAGTTTCAAGCTTTTCCTCGGGCAAATACGTAGAAAAATCTTATTTAAAAGATTGCTTATTATTATATTCATCGTGCGGTTCTCTTCGATATGTGCTTGATTCGTATTGAAATCCAAGTCAGTTAAGGGCTGGCTCCAATTCTATATTCAAAACGCGATACTGCACACCGCCACAGCCTATATTTTGTCAAATAACTTGTTTATATTCACGAACTGGCAATGACTGCTTCTTCTTCAAGTGATTTATCACTTGCGAGATGTACCACAGCCATAGAGGATTCACATCTTACCGTGGGCTCCGAACCACTGGAAGCGGAAACATTTATACCTCGCTGGTTATTCTTCCTTCCGGTACTGGGAATTGAATGCCAGACCGTCAGCGTAGAAGTCAAACGCGCTTGACCTTTACTCCACGACCGCCTCAAAAATTACTTGAGAATTATTATTTTTTGAAGCTGGTTTGTTATGGCAGCGCCATCGCTCCTTAGTTCCCTATAGAGAGACGCCATTGTTTGCGTGATTTGATTGTTATCTATGCGCTTACTGTATAATTACTTGAAAGGTGGTTCTGTTTGGAATTAACGCGCGAGTATTTTTACGGCACTGTTGATGTTATTGCCACAAGACGATGGTGTACCCAAGAAGAAGCTTTAGTGAATGGTAGAATGGTATTTTTTAAACGAACCGTGATCAATAGGAACTGGATATATTGAGTACAAAACTCCCTGGAAGAATATCGTGCCGAATTTTGGATGTTGCCGAAAGAAAGTTGGTGGACGACAACTGAAACTAATTGAGGAAACTGTTGGTGTAACTAGAAAAATAGTGGAGAATTGTCTATTTTCAAGATCCTTTCAATGAATCATCTAAGTTTAAAATATTTTTTATTATAATCAAATTTTGCGTCAGACTACTTGAGTACGTTTTTTTTTGAACACCCGTTATGTGGTAGTTCCTAAGAATGTGCAACTAAAAAAATCCGAAACTTGACATTTAACCGCTAACGGGTACATAAATCAGCCAACACATTTACGTAACCTCATCCAACATCGAAACATTTAATTTTCAATAGACTCGTGACTGCAATTTCCTACGAGAGAGCCCCCGCATGCACTGTCGGCCTAAAAATCCAGTTCATTAATAAACCAGGTAATCTATGCGATGAGCACTTTCACTTCTTCATACCGTCGTACCCCCGACACACGTAAAAGTGTATCAAGGTTAATTTATGGGTACCTGTAATACAGAAATCGGAAAAAAGTGCCAAGGATAAAAGTGTTGGGCTTATTACCAGGGCATTAACAATATTACAACATTTACAAACCAGTTCTTTAGGAAAAGTAGGAACATGGCTGGGACTATTTCGATTAGCAACAATTAGTATTATTCGAGACCTTTATGCATAAACCAGAAATGACACGGTGAACGGTTGTCCGAAAGAATTCGCCAATTAATTTTCGGTTCCCAATTTCACTTTTGTGTGGTCGCAGCACAACCGAAACGGTCTATTATTTTCAATTGTGATTGTGGTGATAATAAACTGTAGCAGAACTGGAAAAATATGAAATGTGATGAAAACTTTTGTGATTGTTACCGCATGGATTTATATTGAAACCGTAAGGATACTTTGAAACACACTTTTCGTCTTCAAAATTTCATGTTTCAAAACAAAAATCTGTCGATTGTTTTGTAAAGATTATGATATTTTAAAAATTTAGTAAGTATGTTTAAAACTATTTCCAAAGTTTTAAGGAACAAGAGAAAACTTACATCGTTGAAATTTCTATTAATTAATTAGTAGGTACAATATTATTAACAATTTTGACCAGATTTTTTATTACTATTTAGACAATGACGTTTTATAACGTTTATATACACAGGGTATTTTCTAAGTAATGTCCAAAACTTCAGGGGATGATTTTATGACTGATTTTAAGACAAAAATTAAGAATAAAACTTTTCTTCAAAATGCCTTTTTTAAATATATGAATATTATGTACATTGGGCGTTAAATAAATGGTTCAGCGTGTCCTCCTTGTACGCTTGTTGTCATTTGATTGCCGTTCACGGTCGAAAATTCCGGGTGCGTTCCTGATAGAATTAAAAGAATTGACAATTTTGTTCCGCAAATCATTTACATCCACAATTATAATTTTGCACACTAGTGATTGGACATACTCCTAAATAAAAAAATCTAAAGGGTTCATATCTGACGATCGCGGTGGCCATGCTTTTCCCGCTAGCTCCATTCGATCTCTTCCATGGCTTATCCAACACGACCTATCCAACAATGGGGATCATATGTGTTAAAATACTCCCTTGGGGAAATACTGAAATGTGCTGGACCACCATCGTGCATAAACCGCATATTAAACCTTAGCTGAAATCGAATATCTGCCAATAACACAGGTAACTTTTCGTCAAGAAAATACCGATAAGAATCAGCAGTTAGGCGTTCAGGTAAAATAATATGACCCTATTAGATTATATCCAATAAGTGATGCTGGAATCGGCTTTCCATTATGGAATGCGGATTTCCTTTAGCCCACAGATGAAAGTTATGAAAGGTCATAATTTTTTAGTTTGTGAACAGTTTTTCAGTAAGAAACTTTGGGCTTTGGGCGACTGTTTCAAGTAGTCACCGACAGAATCCGAAAAGGAAGTCTTGTGGTAATAAAGCTTGCACATGCTGAATATGGTACGGGTTGGTTACGAAATTACCGATGTTCCCACTACTGTCGAAGCAGCTCTAAAAGCGGCCTGCTGATTATATTTATACGAAAGTTGGGCGGATATATTTTAATTTCAATAAAACAAAACCGGCGACAATATTGTTATTAAGTGGTCGTTGTTGAATTTTGCAAACATGCGCACCCATGCTATCCCTGCTCTCTTCAAAGGGCAGGAAAGCTTTTACACCCTTTATACCTCGGCACTCATTCTTATAAAATACAATTGCGAACCCCTTTCTACATTGAGCTGACTTTTCTACCGTCTCCCTTTCCCTTTCTTTTTCTTTTTACGATTTTTCTCTCCTCTTCTCCTCCCTTTCTGGCTCCTATTTGCTCTCATTCCAACGTTCGCCTACAACTATTTTCCTAGTTCGTTTTATTTTCTCGTCCTTTTTCCCCCTTTCTTTTTCCGTTTGCCTATTTCCACTTTTCCTTCTTCTCTCATCGTTTCTCCCCCCCCCCCCCTTTCTCTCAGTACCCTTCATCATTTTCTCTATATTCTTCTTCTCTCCTTTCCCTTTCCATCCCGTTTTCTCATCCCTTTTCTGGCTTTCCTCGCTATCTTTTCTTTTCTAAATCATTAAATAAGTTTTTAACCAATGGTCTGGCAGGCGCTACGAACAAATTCACTTGATCCACGACAAATTTGAAGTGGAAACAGTCAATTATTAATGCATGACAGTAAAAAACATTTATAATGTTTACATTTTTATAATTACAGAGTAATCTACGACAAGACTTTAAAAATCCAAGGGTTTATTTAACTTGGGTTTTTATTCCTCTCACGGTATTAATTACTACAGCAAAAGACCAACTTTGCATTAAGAAACTATGATCCATTTTATGCTATAAAATATCAAAGCCCCTCTGTTTTTGTGAATCAAGCATGTTGGGATGCATCAATCACTTTTAAGGGGGGACAACTTAGCTTATCCACCCTGTAGAATTGAGAATAGGAAGACTAGCAGTACAGCATATAAATGAAGCGATTTTGGGTCGAGTATAGGCAACCAACTAGGTGTGGTGGTAGTTCAGTTGACATAGCGCTTTGCTTCCTGAGCAAAACGTAGTTTATGGTTCGGAAGCGACTGCCCGGCATTACCAAGCAGCGTACTGCAACCCATCGCACAGAATTTCTCAATCAGGAATCCAAAAGTGGGATCTTAATGCTAAAAACCTTGTTTGGAATTTCCGCCGTTGCGATTCGACATTAAATTGTTAAGCGTTCAGAAGAAACTCGTGGCAGAGAAGATGTTGATGCCCAACAGTAGGACGAAAAAGGCTGTTGATGGTGACGATGATAGGCAACCTTTAAAACATAAACATACCATTAGAGATTGCTTTCTTTTGATATATTACAAACTGTTATAGGAAATTCTACTACATCAATTCATTTGAACAAGTTACATGAATGTACCAGTATTGATCGGTTAATTGCATATATATTTAAGGGTTTTTTACAGCTGTGGCTGTCTTCCCTCTCTCAACCATTTTCTCCATGTATCTTTATGTTCCCATTCTCCTTCTTCCAATCCTCTTCTCTCCATTGCTTCATCCACTTCGTCCCTAAACGATCTTCGGGATCTTCCTCTCTTTCTTTTCCTATAGGGCTCCAGTCCGTTATCTTCTTTATCCATCGATTTTGGTCTGCCCTTCTAACATGTCCATATGTCCATGTCCACATTAACCTTTGTTATTCTATATAGGAGTAAGTATCTTTATCGATTTCCATTTTTCTTTTAATTTCTTCATTCCTGATTCTATCTCTCCTTGTGACCAAACAACATCTTCGCCAGTATTCCATTTCTGTCGCCGTTATTTTGTTTTTGTTTTTCTTATTTATTGCCCAGTTCTCGACACCGTAGGTCATTATACTTCGGACTATCGTGTTATAAATCTTTTGTTTTGTATTTTTCGTAATACCTATGCATATTCCATACAATTGGATGTCGTTGTTTAATACAAGATCTTGTTTGTCCCAGTCTATTGTTTATTTCTTCTTCCGTTGTTTTTTTGAGATAATGAATCCTAAATATTTAAATTTATTCTTTCCCTTGATTTTTGAGTCTTCACCAATTTCTAAATCTTTAATTTCTTCCTCTGTAACCGCTAGATATTCTGTCTTCTCAAAATTTATTTCCATCGCAGCCTTGGTATATTCTTCTTTTAGCCTTCTTAACATTAATCCGAGGTCTTCCTCATCCTGTGCTATCACTACTTGATCGTCAGCAAAACTGAGAGTATACAAATGTCCACTACGTACTGGGATCTCCATGCCTTCACATTTCCTCTTCCAATTTCTTAACGTATATTCCAAGTATATTTTGAACAGGGTTGGCGACGTTGAGCATCCTTGTAGCAGTCCCTTTGATGTTGTAAAGCAATTACTATTGGTCTGATTTACTTTCACCGTTACTTTGTTATTGTTTTACAATTCTTTTACCGCTTGAGTGATTTCCTTCTTAACTCCTAGTTCATTCACGGCTTTCCAAAGTTGTTGTTTGGGTACGAAGGCGTATGCCTTCTTAAGATCCATAAAGGCTAGGTGTACCTCTCTGTTTTTTGCTTGTTTCTTTTGTATTAGTTGTTGTATGGTGTATATATTATCTACACACGATTTTCCTGCGGCGAATCCTGCCTAGTCTGGTACCTATTTTACCTTGTATTTCCATTTATATTTTGTTTTTCACTATTTTTGCATTTGTGCTTAATATAAATAAAAGAAAACTTGTTGAGATTCTGAGGGTTGTCTATCGGCATTTCGCGTCTTTACCTTCCGTCATATTTCACAAGCCTTGCCTTAAAGTTGTTACAACATTTTCCCAGTTTTATTTGTGCACATTTTGGTTGACGTGATATCTGTAAAGTTACATAAAAAACGCAGTGCGCTTTGCTATAAATTCTAACCTCAATTTACAACGAATAAATGGCACTTTACAAAGTCATACTGTATTGTATATATGCAACCTCTACAGCCACTCGTAACAATATTATTGTGGACAAATATTTTGTGAAATTTATAATTGAACTTCGCGATGATGAGCTACGGGATGGTTTTCTGCAACAAGATGGCCCAACAGCTCATGCAGCTGCAGATACAATTAATTTTTTACGGGAATATTTTGAAGACCAAATCATTAGTAGGAATACTGCAACACCCTGGCCCCCTCGCTCTTGTGATATTACTGTTTTGGACTCTCTTCTATGGCCCTATTAGAAAAACACCATTATTAAAACTCCAGTTAATGATTTAAACGAACTGAAACTCAGAATTGAAGAAAACTGTCAAGAAATTAACAACTCACCTCAATTATTACAAAATGTTTTTGAAGGTATGAGAAGACGAGTTCAGAAATGTTTGGAGGAAGAAGGCAGACATTTTCAACATTTGTTGTGATCATTACATTAGTTCAGGTTTATTCATTTCTTTTACTGTTGCTCAATAAAAGATTTCTGCTCTTAAAAATGATGTTTCATTATTATTTAATTCCAGCAAACACAACCTAACCTGAAATTGACATTATAAGCAATCCTTTAGTCTAGTAAAGACGTGACTTTTCATTCCACAGCCCGCTGAGGATCAGCTTTTTTTGGATTTCTTGATATTTAATTTCTCATTTCTATTGGAAACTTGGTTGAGTAACTCTTTAAATATTCAATTTTCGAAAAAAAAGGTTAAGACCATATTTTTGAAAACAAAATACTAGTTTAAAAGCTGCACAAAAAAGTTGATTAGCGATCTTGTTTTCAACATACACTTTAATTTAAAAAATTATAAATAACATTCTTCTCTTCTCCTTTTCATAGCCAATTGTACAGTTTTCTAGGCTGAAAACGAATCTTGGACTGCGAGCTTTCTAAAGCAATAACGTTGATCAAAATCGACCAAGAAATAAAAAGCTATTTACATTTTAGTGACTTGATGTCATATCTCCGTAACGGCGCCGAATTGAAAAAAAAGATTATTAGGTAATTTAGGTGTTAAATAACCTCAGCTGTACGTGGTAAAAGTTTTTCGGACATGATTAGAATCACCCTGTATGTAACTTACACTTCAATGGCCGTTTAGAAGTTTGCTCCTCTTCAGCTGTATTGTGGATGGGTTAAATATAGTAGTTACAAATTAATATCAATCTATGAAAACTGACAAATATAGGGAATGATTTGTTTACTGTTAAACCTGGAGTAAAGTATTAAATTTTGGATGATTTTAATATTCATAATAATTTTCAACCCGAGAGTTAGCGTTAATTAACAGCACTTTAAATAGTAAACACATATTCAGTATGTTTACTTATAAATATTAAACAATTGAAAATTTAACATTGCATTAAATACAACGTATCAAGCGTAAGTAAAACAAGGCCTCGAATTACTTAAACAACAAATTGCCAACGTACTTTCTCATTTATAACAATAAAACAATTAAGTAATTTTTATTTAAGTGAATTTTATTTAATACAAATTGCTGACTTTGTATGCGAACTTATAAACGACAACCGCTCCGGTTTATGAAGCTGCACTGTTTTGTTTTAACACACTATATGAGTGAACTTTACAAGTTTAATTATAGTGAAAGTTGTCAAACATACTTGAAGGATTTTAAAATACATAATTTTAAAGTAATCCTTTCCCCAAGGAATCATGGAATTGAATAAAGAGCATTATCGAGCTGTGATTGTTTACAATTTCACGCGTGGCTTAAGCAGTAAAGAAGGTTCTGAGGAAATCAATCGAGTGTTTGGTGACAAGTCGTGTTCCTTAGTTGCCGTAAAGCGGCGGTACAATGAATTTCAACGTGGTCGACTTTCGTAAAATAACAACTTTCGAGCTCCTAAGCCAAAAACGGCAGTTACCGAAAAGAATATTGGTCTTGTACGAAACATGATTGAAGAGGACCGGCATGTTAGTGCCAAGATTATTCAAGCAACTTTAAAGATTGGTACAGAATAAGTTACGGGGTTTACGTTTTACATCGGCCGAAGAAGCGGTTGACGCATTTAAAAATGAAATAAATAACCTAACGCGGGAAGATTGTAGAAAATGTTTTGAAGACTGGTTTTCACGGATGCAAAAATGCATTGACTGTGGAGGGGAATACTTGAAAAATTATAAATAAATTTGTTTTGTCAATGAATTGTGTATTACTTTACTAGGCTCAGCAGAAAGAGAACAACCTTCGTATCTTAATATTTAGTATTTTTATTTCAACCACTATCTTTCGACGTGTGTGAATACACAACTCAAAAACGTTTAACTTGCGTGCTTAAATGTTTAATAAAAACTTCCTATTTTTTCAAATAATGTATACTTTATAAACTTCGATCTCATAACCAAAAAATATTTTTGGCAAACATGCAAAAGCGAACGGAAATAATAGCTAATATCAAAAAAAGTGTGCGATATGGGATAGGATCAAGATAAACAAAGAAACTATACTTTAAGATATAAATGGCATAAAAATTTAAAGTAGTAAGTAAAACCTTTTGAACCCTGGCCACAGTATAAAAGTTTTCGAAAAAAAAACCATTTTTCTCGTAAAACTCATTCTTTTGTTGTCAACGGAACCGGTTCAAATACGGGAGCTGTTGGGACACGTGGCGAAAGTGCGTCCGGATCGGTCCGCCCATTCGCAACTAAACTGGCGGCCGTGGAAGCGAGCGGGCGCACTTGCAGCTTTAGATGTCTACTAACTTACGGTCGTAAGTGGACCGATCGAGATGAATTCTTTTTGCCATGTAGCGAATCGCTACGACCTACGTGGCGGAAAACGGGACGTCGCAAATTTTTAGCGTCAACCCGAACTTGTCAAAAAAGTGTTTTAATTCATGGTATTTGTGGAGCCGTCACCGAGTTATTGATTAACGTAGCCGCTATCCTTGATCTACAATTTTCGTAAGGGTCGTCGTTGTGGAAAATGGCGGTCTTTATGGCGAAAAATGCCGAAACGCCGGGCTCGAAATACAGCGGCGTTCAAAGCTCAGCAGCGCATTTTGACGAGAGAACGGTAGCAGCACGTGCCCTCGACCTGTCTGCGAAAACTCCATCCGGATATCTCGTTTCGTTTTCCGCCGGTGACCGTTTTCGTTCCGAAAGGCATACACGATTTTTGCGTTTTTTTGGAAAAATTAAATATTTTCTGAGGCTTACATTTTCCAAAGCAGGCGAGGTAGTGAAAATCGTTTTGGCCGCTGGAAAGTGCGTCGCGGATATTGCTAGTGGGTACTGGTAGTGGGGAACCCTTCCGACGAGGTTACGCAGTCCGCCGCCACGGGGCGTAAAACTATTTGCTATAAAGGGATACTCCGGAACCGTGCTACCTGGCAAGCTGGGCTTGGGGCCGCTAGACGCGGCCTTCCGAGCTCTATAAGGCGGTATAAGTGAGATCCCAGCCCGAAACCTTTCGGACGAATATAACCTAAAAAAACCAATTTTTGAACGCCCAAAACATGTGCCGGAACAACATATTAGTAAAGGCGCCCGTTCACGAACGTCCCTGTCCAAAACACAAAATTGGAATTTTCAAGGGTATAAAATTACCAACATTACGGCTGTTGCCGAGGAGGCGCTGAAAACGGCCGGCTATTTATATTTATATGAAATATAGGTGGATACATTTCCATTTGAATAAAATAAACCCAAGGGCGCTAGCTTAATTCACTTGCCTATAGTGAATATTGCAAACGTGCGATTTTCCTTGTAATTACTGTCATTTGTGCGTTTTATATGTTAATACGGTTACTTTCGAAGCGCTGATTATAGCGCAGTATTTGGGCACGGGAGGAAACAAACGGACGCGCGTTTCCGACTCGTGCCCATCGAAGTGGAGTCCTCGGAAGGCTTGGACAAGGACAATCCACACCCTAAAGTCGCCTCTCTCCTTAATGAGCAGAAAAGTTTTTGCACCCTTTGTACCTAACGGCGTTCGCCTCTATAAATTACAGTTTCGATTTCCTTTTATCCTTCCACCCACCTTTTCTACCCCTTTCATTTCTTCAAACCTTTTCTTTCCCTTTCGCTCAGATTTTTCTTGTTCTCACCCCCTTTTTTCTTTCCTTCTCCAATTTTCTTTTGTTCGCTTCTTTACTCCCCTTCTTCCCTCTTCATCATCCCCTGTTCGTATTGTCTCGTTCGCCTTTTCCTTCTTCAACCATTTTCCTATTTCATTATATTTCCTTGTTCTTCCTCGCCCTTTCTCCTTCCCTTTCCCCAGTTCCCTTTCTTTTTCCTCACCCCACGTTTCCTCCCCTTTCCCCTCTTCTTTTCTTCTCTCCTTTCCTTTCCACCTCATTCTTTTTCTCTTTCACCCACTTTCTACTCGCCCCCGTCCCTTATTCAATCTAGCGGTTTCTGGGAAATGGTACGAAGGGTCCTCCCTTCATCACTATTCCGCTGTCCCGCAAAGCTGGTTCTAAGTGATTGAAATCAATTGTTCTCATTGTTTCATTAATAAAAAACATAAATTCTGATGTTTAAGAATTCGTAAATAAAGCGAAGTTGACATCAATGTTTTATTCTAAAAAAAATGTATTCTAACAGTTAGTAGTTTTTAAATATTGTAAAAATAATGTCAGCTAAATTACTTGTTTTAGAGTATATTTAGAGAAATCATAAGGGCTTAAATTTTTAATCCTCGGAGCTCTATTTTGATTTAAGAATCCCCACAAATTATTCCAAAATCCGAATCAACTTCTGCGAAAAATAAACGCCACGAAGAAAATGTCTTACGCTTTAGATTCAGTATTTTTATTTACACTTTATATTTATTAATTTTAAAGCCTTTTCAGCATGGCAAGGTAAAATACACAATAACCTGAATTTTTAAAATTTGTAAAGCGGGTTTCACATCCTATAAAGATGTTTAATTTTTTTAATTCTGAACACTTTAACTCCACGTTTCTGTGTAGTTATAGACAGAGCTTATAAGTTATAATGATTAACATTAACGCAAATGCTTTTATTTTACAGTAATAGGAATAAAACAATAACAAAATGCTTATACGCAAAAGACTTTGTTAAATATTAAATATATAATTAGGTATTATAATATTTTTTACTTTCTCTCTAAACAAGTTTAGATCAAAAGTTTTATAACCGCAGCTAATGATTTAAAGATAAAACTATTTAAAAATGTTCGAAAATATGAATGTTTACGATTAATTAATATAGCCCCACTATTAGTAAAAGCAAAACAACTCTTAGTTGTTGCACAACAGCTCCTGGCTGTTCTTGTAATAGTGAACAACTAAACTTCATGTATATTAATTTGTGGTTACATGGAAATTATGCAAATTCCAAGTTATTCGCAGTATTGTTTATAATTTCAGTTCTGCATTATAAAATGCTTTTAGTACTCCGAGCTCGCCTTCAACAAATTGTTCAAACATCTTTATTTGAGCTCCTTATCATAGATTAAATATTCAGATTTGTATTGTCAATGGCTCCCATTACCCATGTAACCACGTTTACTGGCAAGTTGCATAAATTTAGTTTCATTGAAATAATTACTTTGCACTTTTACAGTTAATTAAGCATTTTCGCCTTTCAGTATTAAATTAATATTGCACCGTGACAGTGAAACTGTTTGAGTTTGATATTTTAAACGAAAAATATGTTAGGATTTTCGAACAACTCAAGCTCGTGCTCTTAAAATATTTGGCTGTTTCGTGACTGTGTCATTGTGATGTTCAAAATGTTGGTAAGTTAATTAACAATAAAACTAATTAGTAAACTATGGGTTATGTGGCCAACGTATTCCATAAAATGATACGTCTTTTATTTTGGCAAAAGATGATTTTTGATTGTAAGTTTAGAGTTTCCAAATTTCTAATATTTCTTGATAACGTCAATCAAAAATAATATTCAAACTGTAAAAAAATGAATTAAATTATATTTATGAACCTGTTCTGTTCGCAGAAAAGCTTACCACAATAGTACTTTCCATGACAGTTATTTTGTAAACAAAAATTCTTAATACTGATATAATTACATATGTATGAAGTATGAAAAAAACACTTCACTTGGATTTTCCCATATTTCTAATTAGAACCTTTATACGAATCACTATGAAACATAGAAGAGACGTTTGTTTTTGAGTTTACAGTGCTAGAGCTTAGAAGCAATACTGGGTGAATGAGCTAATATCAATGAAAGAAAATATGAAAGAAACAAGTTAGAAAACAAACAAATATTTATTTTTCAACATAAGAACCGTTAACGTTTACACAGTTATTTCAACATTTTTCTAATAACGCTAGGCATTCGAAAAAATATTCATTTGATAACTGCAAAATACGACTCCACAAAGTTTTTCAAGGCCTCATTCGACAAAAAGCGACGTCCTCTCAAGTGTTTTTGAGTTTTGAAAAGAGGTAATAGTCACAGAGGGCGCGGTCGGGACTGATTATTATTTCTTTGTAAACATTCCCTATTATTGTAGATCCTTTTGGCATATACTCAACCCATAAAATCCCTTCAGGATCCCAGAAAAAAAGTGAGGTCACAGCCATCACTTTTCCCGCTGAGAATTGCGTCTTTGCCTTCATGGGTGGTGGAGAGCCCTTATGAAGCCATTGCAAGGACCCTTGTTTCATCGGTGGGTCCCAGTGGTGTACCCAGGCCTCATCCTCAGTTACAATTTTAAAGAAGAAGTCCTCATCTTGGGATAAAGCCGTCAAATTATCCTCGCAAATTTGTCGCCTACACAATATTTTGTTCAGAAGTGAGCAGGCTGGAAACTCACGGTCCTGACAACTTGCTCATTTCCAAATCTTCAAGAACGATTTTAAAAACAGATGTTTCGGATATACCTGCCTCTCTTGCAATAACTGAAACTGTCCCTCGGCGATCAGTCGACACCAAATCTTCAGCTTTCTTTATGGCCTCCTGTGTTCGTGCTTCAAGAGGTCTTCCGCACTTTGGGTCATCCTGAATGGACTCCCTGCCCCATTTGAATTGCTTATGCATACATTTAACTTGAAAATAGACCGGGCTATTTTCCCCATACACCGCGACCATTCTCTCATGAATATTCTGTGGATTATTGCCTTCTTTCGATAGAAATTTTATGACGCTTCTGTGTTCAAGTTTTAAATCAGTCATTTTGCACCTCTAACTCTATATAGAAATGACAAATCTTCAGCGAATTGTATCAAACTTGGAGGCTACACTCTAAAATATCACAGAGACTTAACATAATAAAATTATCACGATAGCATTTTATGTCCATAGCTATGTAGATAACATACGAAACTCCCTCGTAATTGGAAGTGATATCTATTTCTGATTTTTTAAATGGGTAACTAAATTTTGTATTGTATAATCGAAATGTTCGTAAAAATAGCTTCACAATGATGCATTCATTATACACTTTTTCTGTAGAAACAAACATAACAATATTAATATTAATATTAATATTAAACAATACAATTCAATAATTAATAGAAGGCGTCGGAAACAAGTACACCAATAAATAAATAAAATAGTTTTGTTGCTCTTCCCGTTCCTTATCATGCCACCCAGTTTTATCCAAATGCTTATAGTCTTTATCAATTACTTTAGAAATCTGTAATTTCTACCGTTCTGTTGAAAACATTTAGGCATTCTGTGATTCTAATGATCAGCGGCTATCAAATACCCTAATGTGTATGTAATTAGCCTAACCGTTTAAGTAAATGAACTTAAAAGTCCGACTTTAATAATACCTTTAAGAGTCCGACCCTTAAAACTGGCAGTCACTTTAATTTTGAAGCTAAAAACTTCAGTTAAAAACCGTTGGGTTAGTTCTGTAGCTTTCCCGTTCCAGATTTGCAGTTTCGGATTTACGAAAAAAATGCGATCATTTTCCGCGTCCTGTTCTGTTCTAGATGATTTTGTTGTCTCGATGAATTTTTAAAAAGCTTCTATAGTAAAATTGCATAAAAATCGAATCAGTCGTTTCAAAGATGTGGACAACCACACACACATATAGGCAAATTACCGCAATTTCCATTTTTGTTCAAACATTTGTCGTACCGCTCAACAAGTTTTTGAATTCCGACGTCAAAGAAATTTGCCGCCTGTGAAGAAACCCAATCTATGACTACAGTTTTCTGGAACCGTTGACCACCAAGGAACTCCTTTAAGTACCGAAACAAGTAAAAATCACTGGGTGCATGGTCTGGACTGTAAGGTGGAGGTGAAGTTGTTCCCATCCAAAAGACATGATTAGGCCTTGTGTTTGCGCAGAAACATGGGCCTTGCATTGTCATGGAGCAACATCACACCGGAAGATAGTAGGCCACACGCCGCTTGTTTTGTATGGCACGCCGGAGTGTTTTAAAGGTCGCACAATACGCATCAGTATTGATTGTTGTGCCTCTCGGCATAAAATCCACTAACAAAATCCCTTTCCTGTCTCAAAAGACAGTTGCCATGATGTTTCGTGTTGAAATTGTCTGTTCGGCTTTCACTCTGGTTGGCGACGATGTGTATCGCCATTCCATTGACTGTTGCTTGCACTCACAGGCAAAAGTCTAGTCTTGTTTGAAAATCAATTTCGATTAATTCCTGCAGAAGTTGCACAGGGTAAGCGTGAAATTTGTGTCGCCGAATAATTCCGCTCACAGACGTCTGAGTGACATCTACTTCCCTACTAATTTGTCGAGTGCTTTTATGCGGATCCTCAACCAATTCCAGTAAAACAATAAACTCATTTAGTTGCCATCTATGTATGTTTCTGTTTCTTGTACGAAATGCTACCAGTTTCTTCAAATCTATCCTTCAATCTTTGAAACGATGTCTCTTGCAGGTGGTTTCTGTTTGGATATTTTTGGGCGTATATTGTCTCTATTAATTCCTCCTTAGGAAAGTTCATTCTTCCTATCACTAATTAACTTTGTGGCAACCAAACTTTGACATTAATTACTTTGACACGCTTTGACGTTTGGCATGAATTCGTTTCCGACCCACCGCGATTGTTTCCATGCAGGTAACTTGATTATTGTAATGCGTAGCACCAAAATTTAAAAAAAATTTCCGTAGGTACCTCAAAAACGGGTGATTTTAGGCGTATGACATGTTTTATAAAAGTTGTAGAGAAAAATAAAATACACACCCATAGGAACTTTTTTATTGGTGGTTCCATTTGAAAAAAAATGAGTTTTGGCTTTTTAAACTACGCCCTGCATAAGATAATCAAATTCTGCAAAATACAAGAGTTAAAACATGGCCTATTCTGCCTCTATGCAAAAGCCCATTTTTAACCCTTTCACTGCTGCAAACGTATATATACGTTTTTAAAAAACTTAACTCACATGCTATGTCAGTATATTTACGTTCTGGAATTTCATAAAATTACTGCTTGGACAGTAAATGTACGCGCGGGGTTTACATGCATCGGAATATTACTCATATGTTTTGGCTGCGCAATGATGTGCTTAGACTTGGAATTTTATTGTTCCCTTGCTAGTTATTTGAGTAGCACCGTTCAGCCCTGTTTTTGTGCTATTTTGTCTTATTTAGAATGTCTAGCTACGTTGGTTTAACGGAAAAAGAAGCTCGGCAGTTTGCAGAGCTAATCACCGATGCTGATTCAGATGTCCCAAGTGAAGATGACCTCCAGGAATCAAGTGAATCTCGCGATCAGGAAGAAGAACCTCCTCGTAAGCGTGCACGTGGTCCTGGTCATGCTACTGCTACTGCACAGAAAAATAAGAATATGGATTTCGTCTGGACTGAAGGTGATTTTATACCTGTAAGTCATGATTTTGATTGTACAAA
>JABXWE010031906.1:0-17896 GCA_014611495.1 Limonius californicus | reverse complement strand
TATTCTTAAAGAATTATTTAATTTTTTCTGAAGAAGGTCCCATGGGACACGAAATATAATATATGTTTTATTTCAACGAAGAATTTTATTAGCTGCAAATCCCTAACCTCAAATAGTTAAATATAAATTTGTAATTTACTTTTAAGCAAAATTAGAAAATATGTCCGAACCCATTTATGACACAAGCAGATAGATGAATTTGGTGCAATATAAATTATTCAGTACCATATAACTCAGAGGTTTAAAATTATCATAGGTATAACCGTTTATTTCGAGAATACGACTCAAATCTGTTGTAAAATTACTGCTCTTACGTGCATTTTGAGATTTGAGAACGGCGGAAAAGGACGATGGATGTTTGAATAATGAATCTTCATTCTATTGAAGGGCAGATGTATCGTGAACTGCACAAACGCGTTTGCATGAAAAGGTTTCAGATACACGACAATAGTGATTAAAAGGAAGGTCAGAAAGGGGCTTCCTGCAGTACAACAACTACAACGAATCTCCGAAATAATTTCGAAAGGGTTCGACAATAAACAATTCACCGTTATTGCCTTTCTGGATGTCACCAAAGCGTTTGACAAGGTATGGATAGAAGGCCTCAAATATAAACTGTTACGTATTAATATCCCTCAGTACTTGGTTGCCATCATATTCTCATTCTTAGAAGATCGGAAATTTATGGTAAGGGTTAACAGCACCACCACGGCAGCACGATACATACATGCTGGAGTACCCCAGGACAGCATCGTGGGAGCAATACTGTATAATATCTTCACACACGATGTACCGTAAACTTGGGTGGCTTTGGCCCTCCTGGGTGGCTTTGGCCTTTTGTCAGTATTTGTTTATATTGCCCAAATTTACATTAAAATTATAAACAATCACATGTTTCTATTTTTTTCATGATTTGATATAATATAGTGAAAATAAAAGGGATCACTATAAGTGAGTTGATAATTTCAGTTTATGATAACAAGTCATATAAAATTATTCTAAAAATTAGAAAATTTCTACTACCAAAAAACTTTATTCGTGGAGATAAAATTGGCAATTTTTATGTTCTTTCGCCCTTACCACCGTGATGACGGTCCTTTTTGGAGTAGATCCCTGTAATTTTTAGTTTTTTGCCTAGCCGATAGAAGGCGGTCAAAGGTCATTCAGTTTGGGATGTACTTGTGTTGGGTGATTTTGGCCACTTGTTGATTCTTGCTAAGTTCATAGTGCCGGCAGTTTTTGCACGTGTTATGTGTTGATGCTTGCGGTAGGTACGTGAAAATCCCAAGTGGAATGCAGCAGAGAAAAGGAAAGAGGAAGATATCCACCGATTCTGAATCGTCCCTTGATGTTCCTTTTTCGTCAGAACACGAACTAAGCGATGAGTGTGCTGAAGAGTGTGCTGAATCTGAAGAAGAGAATGGTGTGCCACGTAGTCCCAGGGCTGACAATGAAATAAAAACTGGAAATTTCGTTTTGTTTTTATATGAGAAGAACATTTACCCAGGGCAAATTATAGAAATTAGGCCAGATAAAATGGGATATAAAATAAAGTCCCTCACACCAAGTGGAAGCTTTCAGTGGAAATGGCCAAAAATTGATGATGTTTTGTGGTATGACCGAGATGAGGTTCTCCAAGTGATAAAAACACCAGAACCATCCAAAAGAGGGTTTTTTTAAGATACCGGAAGTAGAAAATTATACCTAATTTTAGTTTGTTTTGTACTAAAGAAGTTTATCTTTTATAGAAAATATTTTTTATTTGTGTTATGAAATAAAGAGACTAATTATTCATTGTTTTAGTGTTTTTTTGACATATTATCTATGCAGTTTTTTTTACATTCTGTTCAGAATGTTTTTAAAAAATACATTGGTGGCCAAAGTCGACCATATACTCACTTGCCTTCGCATTTTCATTGAAATATATGGGGTGGCCAAAGTGACCCAACTTTGCCATCTGACTTTGGCCACCCATATTTTAAAAAAAAAAAGAGGATTTTTTGATGTTAAAAATTTTTGTGATTTGGGTTAATTGAAGTACTATCAGTGACCTGTAAAATGACACCAAGAACGAGTAAATATGATTATTCTGATTAAAGTTACAAGACCTCAAAGTTCAAAAGTGGACCAAAGTCACCCAAGTTTACGGTACCTGGTGGAACGGCCGAAATAATCAAATCATCCAAAAACAAGTGGGATAGCTTCAACGCCTACAAAGAACAGTTCTTCACCAAACGGGAAGTAGCTTTGCCTAAAAATGGAACCTGGATATACGGGAAGTGTACCTGTCCCGCGTTTTACGAGCAGTATATTACCGTGATACTATAAAGTTTTCATAGTATCATGGTATATTACGAGGGTTGATTATAACTAAGGTCTCCAACATCGCCGTGGTGCGAGTAGTGGGGATATAAACAATTTCTAGCCTGCATTCGGTAGCCTCGAGTGTCTAGTCTAAACGTGTAAAGTTTCAGTTTCCTGTGTCGTGCCGTTGCGTAATAGTGTCATTTATCATGAGCTCGACTTCTGAGTTGCGTACCAAGCAACGATCAGTAATAGAATATTTAACGCTGGAAAGTTGCGCACCCATCGAAATTCACATGCGTTTCAAAGCTGTTTATGGCAATGTTTGTATGGATGTGAAGAATGTTCGCCAGTGGGTTCGACGTGCAAAAATCTGCAATAGGGGCGAGATGAAGGCGTTTGATGAAAAACGATCAGGACGACCAATTTCAGTGACGCATGAGAAGAATCAAAAACGAGTGGATGCGCTGATTCAAGGAAATCGCCAAATTAAGCAAAGAGAAATTGCTCTGCAACTGGGCATTAGTCAAGAAAGAGTGCAGCACATTATCCAGACGTTGAAGTACAGCGCCAGGTGGATCCCGTGACAATTGACGAATGTAATGAAAGAACAGAGACAAAACGTTTTGTCAAGAACTTCTTAACCTGTATTGTTGTCAAGGAGATGATTTTCTCATGAACATCACCACCGGGGACGAATCTTGGGTTCATCATTACGGCCCTGAAAACAAGCGGCAGTCGATGGAATATCGTCATCCTTCATCTCCGGGTGTAAGGAAATTCAAAACAATTCCCTCAGCACACAAAGTCATGTTCACGAAATTTTTGGATGCAAAGAGTGTCACTCACACGGAATATCTGCCAAAGGGAACAACTGTTAATTCGGCAAGATACTGCGAAACCTTACGAGCACTCAAGAAACGTATCCGTAGAGTAAGGCCGCAAAGGACCACTTTCTGGTTGCACCACGACAACGCCAGACTGCATTGCAGCCGCGAAACGACGAACCTGAAATTCACGGTTGCTTCTCACCCTCCGTACAGCTCCGATTTGGCACCCTCACTTCTGGTTGTTCCCAAAGCTGAAGGAGGTATTGAAAGGTCACAATTTTTCGAAGTTCAGGCTGCTGTGCGCAAGTGGATCAAGAGTAAACCAGAACGTTTCTTCATGCTCGGAATGAGGAAATGGATACAGCGTTTGGAAAAATGTGACACTAAATGGTGATTATGTAGAAAAATAAAAATGTAGGTTTGAAGCAAAATAAATTTACTTTAATTTGACACCGGTTTCATTATTTCCTCTAGTCTCAAACATAGTTTATAGGATTGGAGACTTATCAATCGACCCTCGTATGTAAACATATTATGGGGCTCTTATTATATAATAGCTAGTATATTTTGCTTTGTTTTCGCCTTTTTCGTTTATTTAAATGTTCAGAATATGTAAGATACTTAAATTTTGTCTGTTACATGCGTGTAGTTCAATAATTATTACAAGTGTTTCTTTAATGTGTTTTATTTAATCCTTTTATTCTATTCTTTCAGACAGGTTTTATACATACCTCATTGAGTACCGAGTATCTAGTGATGGTATACCTTTGATATCAAAAAAATTTAATTAATTGAAATTGAAATGATGGCAGATAATTGATGACATAATTGTATTTTTGATGACAGAAGTATTGAACAGAAAATTCTATTTAAATAATTTGGTGGTGAAAATATGATGATAAATATGCTGATTTTGGTACAAATCTGATTATTTAGCAAGCGGTTAGACTTGCTGGTGCCTGTGTGTGAATAAATAGGTAATCGTATTCACATAGCCTAGTAACAAAAATTTGTTGACTAATTTGATATTCTGGAGACACACTCGATAATTTGGTAATAAAAATAGGAATAATTAGGTGATCGATTAAATCATCATCATCATCATCATAATCATGATCCTCGTTTGTACCGCTTGCGCAGTGTTGAGGCGTCGATTAAACCATACCCGTTATAATGCCTTGTACTATGTACACTATTCAACATCGCTTCGATTGACACAAAAGCTCATCCATCCATGTAAGAAGAGCAACCCTAGGACGTGTTCTCTGTGGGATGTTTGACTGTTTGGTCAATATGCGTCCCTGTAAGTTTTTCATTGTTGGATTTCCTGGTCTATTATGACAGCTGCCGTTACACCGAAAAGTGTGTCTCATCCGAAAACAACACCTTCCTCCAATAATCTGCAGTTGAATTAACATATTTTTTCGCCCACAGAAGCTTCTTGTTCATCATTGGAGCGGTTAGCAGTTGCTGAAGTCGGATAGATTTTCGTCCCGACTTAATGAGTCTATTCCGCACTGTCGAATCATGAATTGTGAGTCCAGCAGCGGCGAAGTCTTGCTGTAAATCAAAACTTCTTTTCCTACTATCAATTTTGCTATTTCCGATTAAAAATGCATGATCACTCGTACTTGTTTTATAACTACATTTTGAACTTCAATTGACCCCGTAACCCTTTCCAATTTTATATTTTTCTTTATCCCCCCTCAATTTACACCACGCTCTTACAACGTCGTCCTGTGTCATAGGAGTATGCTCACTTAATATAACAATCTCCTCCCGTTATGTTGGTGAAATGTCGATTATACAAAACAACGTTAACCCTGTTAAAAACAACAAAAAACGTTCTTGCTTCAATAATTATAACGATAAAAAATATTAATTGCAACCACAAATTCTATTCAATATTGTATTCGACACGTGCTGATATAGACATATGTATAGTTGTATTAACAGAGGGTGGTCAAGCGGATATCGAAGAGCTGTTAGTTTCTGCACAGGACGCTACCACGTACGAAGAAACACTGTAATAAAAACATATGAAATGTTAAAAACTTAGTACTGTGATAACACCTTAAGTCGTAGGTACTAGTATGTTTGAATACTTTCCAGGCATGGGCCTTCCTAGTTTTGGGGTCAAATTATCATTCTGTCTCCGAGTCAAGGGCCGAACCAAATGATTAAATAGAATAAATTAATATTAAATGAATTATAACAAGTTGCTATTTCTTATTACATTTATTTTTAATATAATGCTCTGGTATAAAGCTCTACGTTGGGAGGTGCCTTAAATGCTAGGCTAAAGCCCTGATTATTGGTATCATAAAGTTGCTATGAGCTATTCCGAGGAAGATCTAAGAAGTTTTACCAGCTTACGGATGAGCAAAACAGAAAAGAGTTGCTTCGTGCGCAGACTTCGTTCAAACCTGTTGTGACAATACCAATTTTCTTAATTGTACTACTACAAGTCTTTACCGCTACCTACTTTTAGAATAAGAATTTTTAAATCTAGAAATATACACATGTTGGATTCTTACTATTTTAAATGCTATATATTACAATACTATTTGAATATGCAAAGGATATCGAATAATAAAATTTCCGGTTTTTAATAAAATAATATTAATTTTAAACGAAGAAGAAGAAGAATTTTAAACGTTTCCGAACATAAAAGTAAAAACTTAAACGAAAACAATGCATGCCCTATAGTTGTACTTATGTGATTTAACAATCTAATTTACTAACTGACACAATAAAATGAAACAAAATCTAAGTAGCACAAAAAATATGGGTTTGAAAACAATGTGTGAAGGCGTCCGAAGAAACTGCTTCCAATTCGGTAGTTATATTTTTCTTAATATCTTTTGATATCCTGAAATCGGTTTACTTTGAAAACAGTTTTCACTTTAGGAAAGAGAGAGAAATCTGTTGGTGTCAAGCCAGGTTAACTGAGCAAGTGATTGATCGCCACAACGCTGTATTTGGTGAGAAATGATTTCACAATCGATACAAAATGAGTAGAAAACTTTTTGGATCTTGGTGGTGATCCAATCCTGGAATTTCGTCTCAGGATCGTACTGAAACACGCACCTATAAGGGGATGCAAGCGGATGCTTCTGCACGCCCTGGAAAAAGATATGTAGATATTGATAAGATTTCATACTAAATGTACATTATTTAATTTTTAAATTGTCTATATAATGGTTATTGGTCAAATAATTGTAATTTTTCCAAATATATATTAAAATAGTATTAAAAGTTGCTTTAAATGAATCTGATTCTCATGTGGCGATCTTTTTGGATAAACAGAACTATATCTTATCACGCAGAAGCCAAACTTATGACGCCCTCAGGGGTCATAATATTGCAAGATTAAAAATATTTTTATAATTTCATGCTAGTTCAACTACAAAGTATTTCTTAATGACCTACATATGTGTTTTTTGTCAGTTTGCAGTCACCCTATTTGCTCTGTGAAATAGCAGTACAATAATCAAATACTATTTCAGTTGCCTTTATTATACTCAGATGCGTTTCGAGAACATCTAGCGATAGGTTCGGCTTGGTAATTGTAAAGCAATATAATTAAACAAAACAAACTGCCAGAAAAGCAGTAAATATAAAAAAATCAAATATAAAACATATATTTTCATAAGAATCTCTATCATCGTTCGAAAAAAAATACTCACGAGTAGTTGTACCATCCGAACATATTTATTTAGTAAAATAATTCAGGTTTTCTTCACTAAACACTAAAATATTCCATTCACTTGAAGTAATAGTTTATACTTGGTAGCTTAGTATCTCTAAATGTTTGTTGCTTAATTGATATTGTCTTTTTAACTGTTCATTTATGTTTGTTTACATTTCACTTTATTAATTGTACCTCCATTCTAAATTAAAAAGAAAATTATGAAATTGAGCTTCATACATTCTTTTATTGAGATACTTTGTTTCACCGTACTTTTATTAGCGTGTACTAACTACCCATTATTCTTTAATGAATTACAAAACATGCATGATGATCACGTTTTCCAGCTATTAATAAATAGAAAACACATTTTTATTTAAATCTTGGTGTGCTTGCATTCAAACCTCTATTTTGTAACTGTTTAATGTACTTCTGATGAAATCATAGGATATTTGATTTTGGGTAATCTCGACATTAAATACCAAAAACAAAAAAGAAAATTGCAAGCAACAGAAGGCAGAAAATAATGAAACTGGGAACTGAAGAACCAAATAATGTAAATGGAAAGCAGGGACGAAGACGCGATGCAAATAAAAAAATGAGTATAAAATGAAAGCCCGAAAAATTATGAAAAGCGCAAGAAAATAATTAGCTGAAAGAAATGACATAGGAAAGCTAGAAAACATAAAGACGACGTACACGACAGTGCTATAAAAGGAAATAGTACAGTTGAAGATATGGGCGGAGTGATTCAGGGAAATTTATAATCCTCTCCCTACAAGGAAATTTAACAAAACGAAAATAACAGGAAAGGGAGACTAAACGTGAAGGTGGCAAACATAACGCACGAAGAAAAAAGAAAAAAAAACAGAATGGAAAATGGTATATCGATAGGGAACTGTAACACTCCAACAAAGTACCTACTAAATTGCTACTAAAAGCATGTACAAATCTGCCAGCTAAGGTACTAGAACTCGTAATAAATCAAATATGGAAAAACGAGAAAATCCTAGATGAGTAGAGTATACCTATGTGGTGAAAATACCAAAAAAGGAACACATAACACGATGCAGAAACTAGAAAGGAGTAACACTACTCAGCGCAATAACTAAAATATTTAAAACTATAATCCTAGAAAGAATGAGGGAAGGAGTAAACAAAATCCTAGCTGAATTTTACTCAAGGAGCTCATTAAAACAGATCAACATTTTAAGAATCATAGCTTAACAATCCTTAGAATGGCAAGCCGTAGCATGCCCAATTTCACTCAGGTTTTCACCAAGGCACCATATGGCAAGTATATACCGGATGTGAAACAAAATGTGATACTCAAGAGAATTAATCCTAAAATCAAAACTAAGGCTAGTATTTATTTCGAATTTAAACATTTTAAGCTACTATATGGAACAGTATCCTGGAAGGACACTAAGGACAGAGTAAAACGGGAACAAATCTTCATAAGCAAATACTGAAGGAAATTGTTTGAAATACAATGGCCAGACACAATTACAAATGTAGAAATCACAATACTAACAAGGAAATGGAAATGGATTAGACACATGTAAAGGAACAAATAAGGGGATGTTTCAAAAACAGCATTATACAAACTCAATAGGAGTGATAAAAAAGAAGAAAAATAAAAGAAGAAAGTAGGTACATACCTACGAGACATACAAATAATAAGGTTTTAGAATGAAATAGAAATCCTTGTACACAACAGGTTGGAATAGATGGTTAGGTAATATTTTTTAAACTAAATGATTATCATTTTTAAATATTTATGTTAATAATGTATTAATTACTCATTTAAAATAAATTACAGTAATATTATTAATTTCAGAAGGTTTTATTCATTTTTCATTATAATACATTTCATTTTTACAATCAATTTAAACATTTGTAGTTAGGAACACATATTACAGGATGTTTGTTTCAAACATGGTTCTAGTGTTTTATTCCAAAACTTCCAATAATGGCAAATTTACCAACTCAGGTTGCTCATTCGTTAAATGCGTATTTTTCAATGTATGTTTGTAAATTTGAAACTATTTAAGTATATCTAATTTACGTTTATCATTGCAAAATTGTGAAAATTATTATATTTGATGTCAGTGCATGATTGTACTATAATAACTGTTTAGTGTAATCAGATTTTCGGGCGTTTGTATTTACATGAGCGTGTTATTAGCTACTATTGAATAGCATTTTGTAAGAGTTATTCAGTGAAGCATAACAAGGTGTTACCATTTGAAATTTTTTGGTGGAGGTACTAAAGTCTAAGGTGTTGAATGGAGAAGATTAGCTTATAAGTCATTATGATGCACCTTCTATGTTGTAGGAATGGCTTTTAGAGACTTTCAATACCTGTTTAACTTCTAAAGATTCCACAATGTCCGTTTTCAAATTATATACTGGGTATCCAAGAAAAGTACTAAGTACGTGGGTATTACATAAATGGTAAGAGATTTGGTTAAAGGAGTAAAATCTCAAAATCCCTTCTTCTTACAAATCTACCCGACTCAACCACCGACGCTCTTTTAACCATATACAATTCTTGTCTGCAGATTTCGTACTTCTACACCCCATGGAAGAATGCCTCCACAATTATGAACCATAAACCCGACAAAGACCCTAAAAATATATCATATCGACCCATTTCTCTCCTCAACATCATGGGCAAAGCTCGTCTTTCTGGACAAAGAGCGTATAAGGTCTGGCACGACGGTCTTATCCACAAATGGATCACCCTTAATCTCAATCCTGCCTGCATCAAGTTAGTGGACTCATTTCTCAACAACCGCTCTTGCAAAGTTAAAGTTCAAAATTCATTTTCTTTCCCAATTCACTTTCATTACGGTGTCCTCCAACGAGCAGTTCTGCCCCCCTTTCTTTACACCAACTACTTCTACGACTTCCCAGTCCCAGACCCAGCCCGAACTAAAATCAGGCTTTTCGCTGACAACAGCGCCATATGGTCCTCCGAACGTACTTTCGAACTAGCATCCCAAGAAATTCAAACAGCCCTCAACAGGATCCACACTTGGAGTGGCAAGTGACGAATAAAACTCAGTGTAGGAAAATCCTCATCTATCCTATTCAGGCACCCCATGTCCAGAAATTCACGATTAGATGCTTATCTCATCAATCTAACAATTAATAACCAACCAATTCTCCTTTCAAATCAAGTGATGCTCTTTACAACCAGACCTCCAAGAAACCCTCGAAAAAGTTTGCAACCACTTTAACGTACTCCCAAGGACACTTTCAAAGCTGCAATTTTCGTACCCTCCTGCATACCTATAACATCTTCATTCGCCCAGTAATCGAATACCGAGCCCCCATCTATGCTTCCTTCCCAGCTCATATCCTAGAACAAATTACAATATGCGAACGACAAATTTTCCGACGAATCTTCAGACTCGATCTATGATACCCAGAATCCTAGTTCACAAAGATGCAGGGATCACTCCCCATCTGCCACCGCCTCCAAAAATCCTACATTACTCGCACCCTCAAGAGCAATAATCCCGTATCCCAAGAAACTCCGAATTTCTCCCAAACTCAGAAACCAAATCCTCAGGAAATTCCGTAGGAAACTTAAGCACCCCTTCCCATATAGCCCTCTTATCATCTTTATATTCAGACCATTTTGATCTCGTCGAAGACAACATTTACGGGCAATCCTACACCATTTTTTAATTAAATTTCCAGATACCCCAAAATGCCACAATCAACCACCAAATCCCAACAATCTCCCATCACCACAACTGAAGGAAGCAGAATCTCCAGTTCCATGAGTACAAGCAGATGCAAGTAGGTACCCACAACAAGGAAGCTCTGGCCTGAAGTTGTCAAAAAATTATAATGGCCTACCTATAATATATTGAATTAGGCAGTAATAACAGTAGCTTAATATCTTAAGTATCTTTTTTATTAACATATCGGAATAGCTAGTATCAAAATTTGTAATTGTCTGGCCTATTTTATGCAGGACCGGTTGTAGCCGGGGCCCCCTCCCATGGGCGCCTAAAAGCAATAGGCGCCGTCGCATTCTTTACCATTTTAAGACATGTTAATACTGTATTACAATAAATTGAGTAGAATTGATTCGCCGTAAAGGTTTTCAAAATTTTTATATTGTTTCCTGGGGATAAATAAATCAATTAGACATTTTTCAATACTCGTCCAAACCAGTGTATTTTAGGCGCTAGTTTACACGTTTCTAGAAACCTGTACTCTATTATTTAGTGATATTTTCGGCTATCCGACACTAAATATTGGATTATTTGGTTTTACTGCTTATTTCTCATATTTTGTTTAATGATGCATTGTAGATAAGCCAAACAAAGTTCTCATATTATGGTTAATAGGGGTAACAACTTCATGTTTCTCCTGGAAACTACAGCTTATTGTATTTTTATCATTACGAAACCTCTAAGAAAATCAAAACTAGTCTCTCTCAATGCAAGATGCCCAACTTATGGACATACCCACAGATTCTGCAACAGAAAATCAAGTTGCGTGAAAAGTGCTTGAAAACACCACACAAAAGAATGTAAACTGAATGAAAACAGCAGACTTAAATGTTCCAATTGTAGTGAAGCCCACCCAACCAGCTACAGAGGATGCAAAGTTAAAACGGATTCAAAAGATAAGAAATAGAGCAACCAGAACTAACCAAAACAACACAAAAGAAAGGAAGACAGAAAATAAAACACTGTGTAGATGGGACCCAGAAGCATTCCCAGCACTAGGTACCAAATATTAAAGAAAAGGAGGAAATTTCACAGAAAACAAAACCTTCGACAAGCTAGCTACTACAAAGTCTAAATGTCAAAACTTGAACAGGAAAAAAAGTTCGAGCAGCAAAAAAAAATGCTAAAATCAATCTCTGAGAGATTAATAAAACTTGGAAATAGTAATAAAGCTACTGCTTCAAAGAAACAATAATGGACTTTGGAGCTACGCCAGCAAAACTAACATCAACTAAATTGAAAATTACCAGAACAAAGTACTGAAGAGCATCGTAGATGCGCCCTAGTATGCTAGAAATCGTGATATGCAAAGCGATCTAGGGAAAAGAGCCGTGAAAGAATAAATAAAAACCTTTTCCAGAAGCATGAGACCAGGCTTCATTACCATGTACAGATGTAGTGAGAAACCAAAACTTAAAAGGACTAAACCATTTGAGCTAGTGTAAGGAGACGTGAAAGTGTCAGTAAAAAAAGCAGAGCAAAAGTGGAGTGGTGGATTCTTAACATGATAATATAGTTAATTTAAGTTAGATAAAAATTGCTGGTTAGGCTTTTAAACTGGTTGTAATGTAATATCACAATAAAAAAAATTAGCTTCTACATCAAATTTTCTCTGTGTCTTATTAAATTGTGTAACTGCTTTGTTACTTAATTAAAATAATTAATATAAAGCGTCTAAATTTTGTTCTTATATAAAACCTGAATATCTGTATACGGCTTAGAAATCAAAAATTAATTTATAAATTGTTTATTTTATAAATGGCACCACAGTAAAATATTATGTTATTTGTTAGGTGCTAATTAGAAAAATGTATAAACACATGTTATGTAAGGTTTACAAGAAGTTCATGTATGTTTTTATTAATGATATCCGGCATTTTTTTCCTTATACTGCTGTGGGCTGTTGGTCTTTGCGGTTGCATTGCCATCTGATGCGGAAATTCTGGAAATTGGCGATTGTTGTTGCTTCAGTTCAGCATTATGCAGAGTTTCCACACCGGATAGCAACGCAATCGCAAAGACCTACAGCCTCCCACCAAGAGTGAAGGCAACATCCAAATTACTCAATGTGGTAGGCAAGTTATTCAACAAAGGAAACTCGATTTATAAAAGGAAGGGAGATGTCAGGATAATAACATATTTTGTACACATAATGTATACATTATATTCCTGCTTTTGTTTTTTAGTTTCACTGCGTCCACTTGCAGTTCAGCGCTCTTGTTGATGGTATTCAATTGCTTTTTTGCCTGTTCATTAATCCTGCAGATGCTTATAGCTTTGTTCAAATCTAGTTTAGCTTCTTCTGCCAGTCTTGTTCTTAGCCTGTTGCTATATATACTACACACCATCCAAAGCGTGTGGCACAAGGTGTTTTTCGAATTTGGTTTGTACATTGGCCACGTCTTTTACCTCATCTTCTGTCCAAGTAAAGGTGTTGTCAATGACTGTCGCATCAGGGCCAATTATCGTCTTAAACGTTGCCACCTGTACATCTTCAGGCTATTTTGCTACACTTGTGGCTAATGTGAATTGTTATTTCCACACTTTTCACTGCGAGGCGATTCAATTATTAAAGGTATTGCAAACGGGTATTCTAGGCTTCCAACAGATTGTTACTGAAGCACTTTGCCATAGGGCAAAAGATCAACAAAACATCTACCTATTAAATCGTCTTCAATAATTACATTACTATCAAGAAGAAAACAACAATGCAATTTTATGATGTCTATTTCTATTTCCCAGGTGAGTGCTGTGACAGGCAACTATATTTGCTTAAATTAACTTTTTTTTTATAAATTTTAGTTTATTTAACTTTGTTTTGAGAGTGTGAGATATAACATCGTTCCACCGCAAATGCGAATTTAATTTTCCTCCTTTAATTTAGTTTAAATGACAGAATGAAATGGGTAACATGTACTTTTGAGGTTATAGTGCTTGCCGGTAGTTTTAGGTTAGTTTTAAAAATGGAAGTGTCTCAATTACATCCTACACAACCCTTATGTATTATACCAGTGCCACCTCGTACGTAGAGGTGGCACTGATTATACACACTAAGGTCTATAGGCTATTCAAGCTAAGCAATACGCCCTCTGGCGGAATTGTGACGAACTCCTAAAACACAGGCGCTAGTGACAATTCCAATATAATCATTTGGTTTAATAAATTATTGTAAGGTATATTCGCGTATTATAAAATATATTTAAGCAACTAAAACGTCAATACCTGAAGAATGGAGTTTCCCCCAAAGAAGGAAAGCAATGACAAAACGTTTTGTTGCGTGTTTAATTGCGATTCTAAAAGCAAAAGGTGCCGTAACCTACCTTTTCATTA
The DNA here is from genome assembly GCA_014611495.1 of Limonius californicus. Lineage (NCBI taxonomy): Eukaryota > Metazoa > Arthropoda > Insecta > Coleoptera > Elateridae > Limonius > Limonius californicus. The sequence goes on along the minus strand of JABXWE010031906.1, from coordinate 3,986 downwards.
TTTTCCAAAAGCGGGAGCTAGAAATGTTGCAGTAGTGAACATATTTGGCCTAACTGAAATAATTGACCTCAGGATCGTTTAACCATGCGGGATAGAATCATTCTGACTTTCATTAAGTTGAAAAATACCTCGTCGTATGTTGTTTTAAGCATATTGTTTGGTGGTTTCTCTTCACAAACGTGTAAAACCATATTTTATACTATGTTGAATGTCTTGTACGTAGTACTTAGTCCAACAATTTATTTTCCCACGCGTGATGAAATTTTAGCAAATCTACCTACATGTTTCAGTAAGTTTAATAATGTTAGAGTCGATATTGATTGTACAGAAATTTTTTTACAATGTTCTAATTGTCTGTGTTGTCGAATTCGATAAATAATATAATATAATATAAATAATAATTATAAATAAATTATTGTCACTCATAATTACGGCCTAAATCGAACAAGAACAAAAAATACACACATTCCCTAAATCACTACACTGCGCAACGATTTATTTACAACCTGCTGGCGAGTGAGACTGTGTTTCACCTAAAACAGCTGATTGTGTGCGCGCAGGAAAAGTTAATTTGAATCGCCTATTTCTATACTGATTGGCGGTTTCAAGAGAGAACATAGCACTTGTGAAAATAATTTAACGTTCACGTGATGCACCTTGATAAATGTAGGATATTTTTATTAACAACAAAATCATGATTGTGTGCATATCCAAAGACTCTAGATATGAGTTCGTTTTAATATCTAAACAAATCAGTAAATGAATTTGTGCTACAAAATTTAATGTACATATTCAAGACACCAGAATTAAAATCGGATTTATCGTGTATATAATTTAATTTAACAACGTGCAAGAATGAAAGTATTTTTCATTTTGCATTAGGAATACCTATTACAATAGCTTTCCAAAAATTAATAAAGACGTGCCGAAAACATTGCATATTAAGTCTTGGTATAAGCGAATAAAATAAAATAAATTAATAATGGACAAAGGAAGCAACATTTTTAAGTTTAAGTCAACTAAATAATTAACACTAGCACTTCCATGAACTTAACTGAGGCAAGATATTATTTACAATAAATATTCGAATAAATTGTCCCCCTCTGCCAAAGCCCAAGCGATTGTAAAATCCGGTTCACACGTTATATAGCAAGCATTTGTGGGGTAATAGTTGCAAACGCACCCGGAATTTTAATTTCAGTTCGTCCAGTATGGTAGCTGTGTCTTCTTTAAGCATGGTTTCACCTTATAGTAGAGTGCCCGCCCTGCGAGAAGACCCTTAAATAAAAAGTTAGTGGGCACTTCAGAGTGAAAATTGTTGAAGTAGTCCAATTTGTTGCTTATGCCTTATAGATTCGAAATCCGCAAGTCGTCAAAAAATCGTCCTGTGCATAAGGGCAGAAAATTTAAAATTCATCTGACTGCACATTCGATAACCTTAGATGGTAAAGCATATTATCTCGAAGTATCAAAATTATCTTTGTACGTTTTGTATTTTTAAAATATTAATGATCCTGGGAAGCTAACGTTGTTTATAGGGAGAAAAAATCTTCTAATTCAATTTATTCGTTTCAGTACACCAGTGAAATCGGGATTTTTTTGGACTTTTTTCGCTTTACACGCCATTATTTCCCAAACTATCAACCTAGCACGAAAATTCATTCTTTATAAAATGTGTATTATTCTGTATGAAAGGTACTGGTTTTTAAATTTTAATTTTTAGAGTTATCTTAAACGAGATATTTTACTAAATGTAAAATATTGCAAAATAATTTCAAAAACCCACATGCACGCAGTCGATCTGTGACTCACGATGCTTCGCTTCTCCCACTGCTCTACGCCGCAGTAGCACCCCCGCGCTCGCCCCGTAGCGGCCCATGCCGCTCTCAATTTGCATAAGGTTTTAACACAATAATAATATTAAAAGAAACAAAAATAAATATTTATTCACTCTCAGAGTTATCTTCAATAAAAATAGTTTCTGATTGCTGATTATGGTTGACTACGCTATTTTTACATGATTTTTGGCCCATACAGTAACAGGAACCAATACAGTTCAAATTTTTTTGCATGATCAGACCTTACTTGTACAATCTGAAATAAATGTTTATTATTTGATAATTATTATGTTAATGAATTAAAAATCAATCACTTCGTACCTTTTTTGCAACGACAAGTAGGTAAAATGCTGAGATCTCCAGGAACTGCTGCTTGCGTCTGGAAGGCTGGTACGATTTGATCATTTTCAATCATCCATCCAAACTCCAAAAGATTTGGCAATTCGGGTTGTGGTTCCAAACTACTGAGCCAAATTTTTGTTTGATAATATGCCCTCAAACAATGTTGTTTCAGACTATTTTCTGTTGGAGGCAATTTCTCTATTGTTTTAGATATTGCAAGTATTGATCTTAAATCATCGATGGAAGATATATCGGCATTATTAGTGTACAATCTTAAAACAAAGTTGTACATTTTTTTAAATAATCTATCATTTAATTCTTCAATAGCGACGCCTTCAAGTAACTCACAGTAAGACATATATGTCTTCCAGCAAATTTTTTTCCGACTCCACTCAATTGGCTTGTCGTATCACATCCTGTCAGTGCATGAAAAGCAATTAGATGTTTTGGAAGTAACGGGTTCATACTAATTTTGTGAATTGGAATAAAACGAACTGAATTCTGGTTACCAACTTTCATCCATACTTCAGGTGTTAGATGTTTCTTGAAATGGGCTAATAAAACTAACACATCGGCATCTTTGCAGTTTACTATGCACCTCGTATATCCAGCCCTTTTAGCAGATAGAATATGAAGCAGAATTCTTATATCTGCTTCTTCATGGTTTGAGCTTAATAACTCATCTTGAACTTGAAAATTTGTTTTATAGTCTAAAACGGAAGAAAATCCACCACTTGTAGCGAACTCTACGTTAACGGTGTTGGAATAGGCAATCAGTTGATTCGACAGGAAATTAGTCAACTGTCTTTTATTAAAGATAGAATGAATAAACAAATGCCACTGATGCGGTAACGGTGTATCAGTTGTATCTATTATTCTATTAATTGTTGCTTCAGAGCCTCTTTTTACACGAGTGGAATTTTTAATCGATTTCTCCATATATTGATCAAAAACTACATCTATCCTTTGTGCGTTGTACTTATTTCTAAATATTATTGCATTAAATATGTCAGCATAATCTTTAAAATTCTTGGCCTTAGCAGGCTTACCAAGACTCTGCACAACAGACATTGCATTGCAAGTTTGGATGAAAGTTGGTAACCAGAATTCAGTTCGTTTTATTCCAATTCACAAAATTAGTATGAACCCGTTACTTCTAAAACATCTAATTGCTTTTCATGCACTGACAGGATGTGATACGACAAGCCAATTGAGTGGAGTCGGAAAAAAAATTTGCTGGAAGACATACAGGGTTGGGATAAAGTATGGAACCAAGTAAATATCTTTTAAACGAAAAGAACGATATTTATGAAAATTTGCAGGCAAGTGCAATGGAACAAAATGCATCTGATGTAAATTTTTTTGTTAATAATATACTTCCGGTTTAACCTGAAATGCCATCAACTTCTTTAATTTAAATGGGACACCCTATATATTTTTACAGATTTTGAAAGAGCTTGTTATTTTGAATTCATACATACTGAGTTTAGTGTAAAAAAATTTGTAAAAACGAGGAATAACTCACTGTTAGTTGTACAATAGGTGTACATTTCATTATATTAGAATAATGAGAAACAAAATTACTTCAAATGTTCAAAATGCTCGCCGTTTACTTGCTGACAATATGCCATCCTATTAACAAATTCTTGAGTCACTCTTTCCAAGACTTCTCCACGTATTAGTTCACATTCATCAATAATTCTTTGTCTCAATTCCTGTAAGTTTGTTGGTCGTCTAACGTAAACACGTGATTTTAGATAACCCCAAAGAAAAAAATCTAACGGGCTAAGATCCGGAGAACGAGCA
>JABXWE010031904.1:0-32440 GCA_014611495.1 Limonius californicus | reverse complement strand
ATAAATATCATAGCAATTTATATATATATATATATATATTGTTCTAAAATTTAATGTTATTATAAATAATTAAGTAAGGAGAAAGAAGAAACAAACAAATATAAATGAATGTTTAAATTTTCCCTTTGCAACTAGCAATCATATTTATTATTTAATTATAACTTCTGATACTGTGAAAATAAATTTGGGCGCCAGGTGACAAATTGAAAACTTGCCTCCAATTAGAATTAAACAAAATATACCAAGGTATAGCTCTCGAGCATGATAACTACGTCACAGATAGTCGGTTGTTAACATTCTGGAATTCTATAAATAAACGGACATATAAAAGTATAAACTAACTACGCAGTGAAACTCAAGGAGACTTAACTCGTCAGCCGCTCTGCGTAATAACCTATAAGTGTCTTTTACAACTCATATACAAATTAAAACAGGTTAAATATTATCTGGTGGTGTCTTCTTCTGTGGTCTGATGCTCTCGTATATCTTGCATAGGTATATAATGTATAATTTACCTTTTAGTAGCTATCTTTTCATCCTTATGTGAATATTTTCGTAGTTCCGATGCTGACCTTGAAACACATTCAGGAAGCGTGTGCAGTAGCGTCCAAAACTCCGATGTTCAACTGCCAATCCCAAAAACTTCCACTTGGATTAAACTTTCTCGATATTTACCTTGGTAAGTTTAACTATAACACACTTTATTTAAATAAACACGTTTATAGCTTTCACAGACGTATTTATTATGATCAACGAAGTAAATTAAATTTTAAATTTCAGGAACAATATGCGTGTATTCACACGTAATTACAAAAAAGCTCTTATAACATTGTTTTTATAAACATGACTCCTTAACAACAGACAAAAATCCATAGCAACGATGCCAAAATTACGTAAAAATTATCAGAGGATACATGGATGTAAATACCAATTATAATTCTAATTTTGACAGGTAAAAATAAATAATTTAAAATGTTCATAATTCATCGGCGCCACTTTCCAAACTAGTTTTAAATTAATAAAAACTTTATACACGTCAAAAATTAACCTCTAAAACACCCTTGATACATCACAAAAGTCCAATACACATTTCCATACATTGCTCCGATAATGCTGCATATTCTTACGTGGTTCATAAAATATCAGAGCTAAGCTTGTAATAGAGTTCTAGGCAATTTATATCATCTTTCTATACGTGTATCTTGACATATAAACTTCTAAATAAGAATATTTAACAAAAATTCTTTTAGTCCTAGGTTTACATCAAAATACGAGTTTGGCAGAGTTTTCAACCAAACAAGAAGTTAACTGCGTTATGGTCTGCCCTTTATTATTAATCAAAAAGAAACCGAATTCCAAGACAAAATAAAATTAACGAGTATCCTTAAAAAATAATGACATCGAACGAGCTAGCGAGTCTGAATCCATCACAATATACAGTGTGTCTCACTGTAGACCACCCCAGTATTTTGTTTATACATTATCGATTCAAAAAAAAATTTTTTTTCTGATAATACCTCTCAGTAAACTGTAATTTTAGGGTATGTTACTTTCCCTTCGCGGTGAAATGCTAGCCTACTACGATTTAAAATAAACAGCAAAATTGAAGAAGTTGTATTAGGGATTTTTTTACAACAACATTTTGTTAATAAAAGTTGGTCAGAATCGCCCGGGGAAGCTAAATCCAAAATTTCATTACAATCAAAAAATATTGAAAAAATTTTTTTGATTGTAATGAAATTTTGAATTTAGCTTATTTGGGCGATTCTGAACAACTTTTATTAACAAAACACTTATTAAAACGAAACAAGGCTCTAATTTTCAACCTTTGTGTGTAAGGTATGCACATAAAATGTTTGATCCAACTATTATCATAATTATATGCAGAAAAGTGATCGGACAAATCTCACTTTAGAATGCTGTAACTCCGTAACAAATCATTTTCGGATTAAGGTTTATATGAACTTTTTCTCTTGTTTTGGTGTGGAGGACTCGCTTTCAAAGTTTGACCAACCATTTCAGGACCACCCTGTATACTGTAGTACTAGTAACCAGAGATAAAAAAAATAAAGGGTCCACCGCATAGTATCTGATTAGTCTACACTTCACGGAACGGTCTTCATCTTTCTATTTCACCGCAACTGTCGACATTAATATATTTTTTAAGTAGAATAGTATGTATAAGAATGGGCATTTTATCCTATTTTTTGTAAACACATAGCTTAGTACATAATCATAAAGACAGAAAGCTATATTTTTGGTGACTGCTATAAAGTACAAAACATGATCGTGTGTTGTACTGTACGTGCCGTACCATACCAAATACAGCTGGTGATCATCCCATTGTTAACACCCAGTATAAATATACAACTGCAGTTTGATGATCTTGGTGTATAAGAAATTATTCATATATTTTTTGCGTATACTATGATATTTCCAGTAGTTGCTAAAGTGTTTTTGGGAAATTTAACTAATCAAGCTGTTTGGGAACTCATGTGGTTGGTTACTAAAAACTGATAAAAAGTAAAAAGTGTTAGGATGTAAATTATATGAATTCTTTATAATACATTTCTAGCAGGAGACTTTCTATTAAGAATACCAAAGAATTTAGAACACAGCAGGTGCGACATTTTACAAAATTTAAGTGAATACATTCATTATTGCTGCCAGTCTTACAGAATTGGTATTATTATTGAGAATTGAGTATATAATTGAGAAATTATAAAAATACACATACATAACTGGTGCAATACAAATATCACGCAACAAACATAATTATATCTCGTTCCGTAGGCAACCTGTTATACATATGTATAGTATATTGAAACGTTAATATCGAAATGGTTTAATAAAATTTTATTATTTCTATTCTAATTTATTAATATTAAACTATTTTGATCAAAGACAAATTTATTATACTGATATACCCAAACCAACCAAATGATAAATTGATTTATATTTTGCCTCATTTCCTTAAAATTTATATTAATTAATAAGTAAAACTGTTAAGAATTTCAACAGATATTAATTTGAAATTTATTTCTCTCTGTTACCACATGTAAACACCAGTTGCGGATATAGAAACATCACATTGAATAATGGTGTTGATCTCGGGCTTCTATTTCAAAACTTCTAATAATAGCCATCTTATGTTTGTTAGGCATTAATAAATTGCCAGTATTGAGAAAAGTACTTACAGGCTAGCTAAACTATTAGCTACATTACAGTACTACACTAACTATTTCAGCTATTAATATTTTTACTTTTACTACTTTTCGCAAGACACTAGTTGAAGTGTAATTGGATTTATAAAATACTTTCTGTTGTGCCACCTAGCTAAAACTAATATCTAATAAAATGTCAGTAAACCAACAACAAAAACAAGTTAAAGAGCCAATACAACACTTTAGCAGAGGCTTTGCGCTTTTAATTGTATAATTGTAAATGAAGCATAACGTGTTACTGCAGTAAGATGTAGCACCCCAAACGAAATTGCTAATTTAAACATATGAAGATACCAGTACAGGATGTACAGGATTCAATTGTATTACTACGCTGTCTATGCTTTTCCTTAGCATTGGGTGGTTATGGAACCTGTAATTGCAATACTCGTACAACATTTATAGTAGGTAACAGTATTAGTTAAAATTTGAATATATTATAATATTTAAAAAAACACAGCTTTCAAGATAGTATTTTGACCTTGCGTTCAAATTTTTCAGGATAAATTTGATTTCTGTGAATAGTGTGCTGCGAATATGGAACATTAGATTTTTTCATATTGCTACATCATTTTTGCAGCTCTCTTGTACTGGAAGCTACTTTTGGATTCAACTAGCTTGTACAACTACAGGAAAGAAGATACCTACCCCTGTATATTATAAAAGCTTTTAATGGACCCCCGTTATTATCAGTAACGTGTAAAATTTGTATTTGTATTCTATCACTTCTTAAAAGACATTTGCTTCCTCTAGATGTTTGTATTTAGGGACCTCGGTGGTCTAGCGCATCAACGCGTTGCCACTCGAGGTCACACTGAATTGCGCTCATTCGGCTGTGGTTTCGAATCTCAGCTGGGACGACCGCATTTCAGTTAGTTAAGTTTAGGGTGCATGCTGCATGAATGGTTAGTGTGTAAGGGACGCCCGTACCCCCCTGAAGTAATGCGAAAGCGGTTCCGGAGGGGGGGGAACGGTAGTATTAAGGAATGAGAAAAAAAATTATGTTTGTCTTTAGAGCAGCTTATGTACGACACAGCATAAAATATTAGAAAAAATTTAATAACACAAATACAGTTAAAGTACGTTTTAAAACAACCTAAACGGCATGTATATCTTGCACAACCACACAGAAGAAGAAGAATATATTTAAATCGGGTATTTATATATTAATTTGATTACAATGTGACTGCGTATTGAATTGCTTGATCCATTGTATTTCTTAGGATCGTAAAAGTTTGATTTCATAACATTTTTTATAATGAAGTGAATCACCACATATAGTGCCGAACAGTATTTTTTGATTGGCCGATAGATTTGCGTTCCACAGCTGGACATCGGCAAATTTTGTGCTACGTGCTTCTTCTCAGCACTAACGCAGAAACATGAGGGGGGGGGGCTATAGTTTAACGTTGAATTCGCAGCGCATAAATTGCAGAGAAAGTTTCTAGCACAACTTTGATCATGTGTTTTAAAATGTACATGAAATAATAGTCAGATTTTAATAATGAACATAATACTGGAATGCATAACTACTTAGATTATGATTGAATGAAAAGAAACAAGTATATAGGGTACAACATAAAATATGTGGGAACTACTTTGGGTATACTTTTAGGACTTAAAACTAATTAAACACTTCCCTGTTTTACATATCGTTACAGAGCTACATCTTTTAATCACTTTTTTTCGATAACTTCTGTCGTAGGTACAATGATATTTTAATTTTTATGTTCGTTACTTTAGTTTAATTCAATATTTTTGCTTAATTTCGAATTCATGCATGTACCAGAGATGTATTATTTAGGAGATCGTCTGTATTTTTTAGATATTTTTCTTAACAACATTGTATTTCTACACAAAAGTACTTAAAAAGGTACTCTTGCTGCAAAGTACATATGTAACGTAAATGATTTCAATAATTCTTTTAACGAAAAATTAAGTACCTATAAAAAAGTATAACTTGTAGGTTAAATTGTAATAGTGATACTCCATTTCAGAACTATAAAAACTTCTTATTTTGATTTGATGTCCTTTTTTTAAAACTCTCGGTTTTTTATAAATATAGAACTACCTTGGAGATTTTGTTTATTATTTATGGATCCTAAATGTATTCCTGAAGTGGTTTCCACAAGTTCTTATTCATCCTGTATATAAGTATTATACGAAAAAAGATTTTAAATGGTAAGTTTAATTTAATAGAACAATATAATGTTATACATTTTCGGAAACTGTACTGAAATATTCTACAATGTTTTATTATTCTGTAGTGTCTGCGATGTTATCTGATGCAGCAGTGGCGTTACTGAACGCACTCGGCGGCCATTACAGTTAATGTATGTAATTAAATAGGACACCTCGGGTAAAACTGAAATATCGTTCATTGTTCCCTCTCTTACTTCAATAACGGCTTTGGCTACTTATTTAACTGATTTATACGTTAATTTCTATTTTCATCGAGTTGTAATTAAAGGCTTCATGATTAAGTGTATTATTTTAAACTGCGAACCTAGTTTTTCATTTGAAACTGCAATTTTTTACTAGCCAATTGCAACGATAGCAGACCATATCGCACAGCACGTGAGAGCGGCGTAATGCTTTTATAGTGAAAATAATTAATGGGTTGACAAAGTTTTCTAATATATGCTGTCAAAACTTGGCGGTAAATTAATCTCGGCTCTAAAATCCCGAAAATAAATTATTAAAATTAATGAAATTAAATCCTTTGGCTGTATATGGAACCACTAAGCTTTACGTTATGTTGCTTAGCAAACAACCGCACATACTTCACTTGGCATACAGTTCAGTTACCTTAAGCAGTCACATTTGTAGTTCTGTATTTTCCGTGTACGTTTTATTAAAATAGGTATAATTGTGTAGTCTGTATTAGTATGGTATGTTTTATTGGCAGAGTAATATTTTACACTTTTAAATAAAAATTATGCTAAAGAAAGAAAAACTTAAATTATTTTGTATGTATTTAAAATACCGTAGAAAATTATAATGTTTATTTGTAATATTTGTAAATTTTAAGTTATGATTTATATTTATCCTACACAACTAGTTTCAGTAAGTTATTATTCTTACGTTGAAATATATTTAACAGCTATATGCCTAAATTTTCAAACTGGTTATTATGAAAATCATAACTAGTAAATAAAAAGGTTGTCGGTTGTCTCACATTGTCATAAAATTCTCTAACCATATATCAAAATTAGTGTACTTTTGAAAAATAGCGAACTACATAGTACAACCCACTTAGCAAACCTAATTTAAAAAAGTAGCAGCAATTAGTTAAGCGTTATGGCGTTTCGCTACTTTTCACACACATTTACTTGAAAGCTAACCTGAGATATAAAATTGCATAACAGTGCTGCTACTCGTGTACGTAAGATAAGAATGAAAACAGTTTAACAACTCCCACATATGTATTTGCAAGGTTAAATATAAAAGAGTTTGCTACTTCAGCAAATTGTAACACACTCAAAATTGCAAATTTGTTGATGCAAATGCAGGATGTATAGGAATACTTTTATTACTAAAGCTTCTGGGTTTTCCTTAAGCTTTGTTTTATATGATCACTACTTCTACGAAAGCCCAATACTGTCTGTAACTGTAAGAACATTGATTGCGCGCTGCCATTTTACAATATTTCATTTGATTATTCGACTGGTTATCAATACCACCAAACAAAAAGAAATTGAAATAAATTATAAGAATATGGTAAAAATGCAAGTTAATGGAGAAATAGAATAATACTCGAAATGGGATAACATTTCTGAAACGCATATTAAACCATAGAAATTTTCATCAGCAACACTATGATCTGTTCCTCTTTATTTGGACAGGCACCGGACTAGCCACGAACGTTTGCAGTTAAATTAATTTTTCTGTATCTCCTGGGACATTTAGCAAATGATTTTAATTTACTTGCCGTGGTCGAATCCGATTAAGCCTGCTTACAACTGACAAAGTAACAAGTGTAATTGCATTCCGGCAGTTGCATTGGAACGAGAGGACCGCTGCGAAACCAACATCGATTTGTAAAACGCTCCGCAAATATTTAACCCGTCTCTTATTGCACACATGAACACTAATCATGTGGTAATCACCCGTTAGCAAATTTCGGCTACAAATTACAGTTTTATTTACACTTTTATTTGAGGTACCATCCATTCCAGTGAATGCGAATTAATATCTGTCCAAGAAAATTACAAAGTGAAAATTTGGTTCTTGGGAAGTAAATAGAATTATTATAACGTCAAAATTTTAACATGTTTCCGAGTTGTCAAGAACTTCCGTCAAACTCCGAGTGATAATTTATTAATTTCAGAAGGGACAGAGTACGCACAAGAAAAGTTTTGAGCCTCAGAATCCAGATTTCTAAACTGTCACCTGAAAGTGTAAAGGCGACGAGGACTCAAAGTTGTTTGAAACACGGATTAGCTATTTTGAAACACAGAAATCGTTTGTAGATACGGCTAAAAAGTTTAGAAGGTTGGGGATTACTTTTACTTTCGCGTTTCTAAGACTGTACCTCGAAACGCCTTAGCGCTGAATATTCTTTAAAAGCTTTATAATCTCGTAGAATCTCTGAATCTATAGATATTGCAACTATTTTTATTTAATGTAAGGGTATAATTATATACTTTATTGTTTGTGTATCGAATACCAGGCAACGTAAGTTTATCAAAACCATAAAATATAAAGTTGTAAATAACTTTGTTTTCTAACATTATTTAGCTGTGGGGAATAATATCTTCAATATTGTTAATCAAGTGATAAAATGAAATGAAAATTACGTGAGCAATGTTCCTTGCAAAACACATTTGTAGTTTTATACAGCTAATTACACAGGGCTTAGTAATGTTCGTTTGAGCTACAGGATACCCTTTTAATATGCTTTTAAAATCAGTAAGGAAAATTTACATTAAAAATGCTTTTAATTTCTTAGCAACAGCTATATCTCTCCAAATATCTCTGGAGATCTCGATGAAAACATCACTAAAAAATTAAAAATATTCAAAATAATATTTTTTAATAAAGAAGAAACTCCATGTCTAATAGGTGAACTTTTTTTCAACTGTATTACTGATCGTTCTTCCTATTCCTATGCAGTGTCAGTCAAATTGAGTAGTTACTACTATTTATTTAATCATAGATATACACAATTATAATTGAAACAAGGTAAGCGGCCGTGGGCTAGAGGTCAGCGCGGTAAACTTCTAAACTGAACGTCTGGTGTTCAATTCCCCGTACACTTCCCGTGGTTCGGAGCCCATGTTAAGCTGTAGGTCTTCATATTTTTGTGGAAGCACCTTAAAGTTTGTAGAAAGTAATAGTTACCTGGTTTACAGTTTTTCCTAGAACTACTCTTAAATACTTCTTTTTACAACACTTTAACATCACAAATATATATTGTTATGCGTTGTTGTAACCTTTCGTTAAAAAATTATATTGTATACAAGTTCTGGCTATTAAAATCGAACTGGTGTAGTAAATGAAGTATATACAACAATTTCACCAGCTTTTTTATCGGTTGCATAGCGGAGATCTACGGACGCCGAATAATGGATAAGCGTACTGCGAAACCATCCGCATTGGTCAGTACTCGGATCGGTGGACTAATTCACTAATACAGTGACATACGCAACCGATCGTGCTTCGGAGGGTAGGTAAAACAGTCGCTCAAATATGAAGTAGCATTTGTCTTATCTGTTCGACGTGTTGAGCTAGCCTCTTGTATGGCATACATGCAAAGGTGGTTCGTAGAGTCTGCTAATTAAAGGTTTGTTATTAACAGGACACTGTCCTGACCGCTGTATACGCGTTTTCTATTGTTCAAAGTAGCGTCCGACATTTTTGACTTTGCCCCCCCCCTCGCATACTGAAAATGTGTTCCCTTCAACGCGCTATTCACTTTTGGGAAGAAGTAAAGTTGTAGAGTGCTAAATCTGAAGAATATGGTGATGACTGGGGTGTTGGAGCAGTAAAATGCTTTATCAGCCAAAAACTACTCGGCGGAAATGGAACTTTATTCGTTGTCTGAGTTTCATCTACACCTGCACGTAATACCGTTAAATTACAGTTTAGCCCTCAGGTACCTTTTCAACTATTTACTACTGCTGTAGTGTCGGGTTGTAATGAACCGCTACTGGCAACCAAAAACGCTTTACTTTAGCCAAAATTCATTACACTCGACAAAGCAATAAGATAAAAAAATAAATTCATCAGCAGGGGTGCAGTAAAAGTAAAAATTGGAGGTTAACTAATAGGACAGATAGCCATCAATAAATATGTCCCTAATAAGTTTTAGTATATATATATATATATATATATATATTGCTATGTAAACTCTCAATAAATATAAATAAACAAATAGTCCCATGTTGGCTTGCGTCAAAAAGATGCTGTGTAATATAATTTTTAATTAAATATTACATAATTAAATATATCAACAGCGTGCACGTTGGCTGCGACCAAAAAATGCTGAGTAAGTTGATATAAATATTATTAATTATTTGAATTTTCTCTACCTCGGCTAGCTCATAAATTAAATTTTTAAATTGGTTACGCCAATAACATTAATTAAAAATACCAGCATCTAAAAATACAAATATCTCAGGGTTTTTCAGTTCGTGGCCTCGCTACTGATAGTCATAAAATTCCAATAATAAAAGTTTTTGTAAATACAAGTATTAAACCAAAATAGACTTATCTTAATCCAAACTGTTGATGTTCAGTGTACATCAAAAATGTTGTCGTCTAATGTACACCCAAATTTCCTGGAATGCACTGTCAGCTGAATCCCGCCAATTTCATCCAGACAGCCTTACTTCTGGTGGCACATTTGACCTCGCACTCGTACAAACCATCAAATTATTTAATCAAAGTGTTGTGTAATTTCCAGTGAACACTTCCAAATTTTATTATACTCTTATCACTTGATATAGGTAAGTTGTTTATTCTTTAAATCGTAGTAATGAACTCACTTTCAATTTCACTTTTTATTTTAGGTTATGAGGACGTTGAAATAAATAACTCAGTTTAAACTTATACTGCAGGTAAAAATGTAATTTTAATTTTAAATAAACACTTAACACTCAATAATATTTTAACTTAATTGAAAATTGTTTACACTTTATAATTTTTACAAAATATAAACTTTGAAGATTTTTATTTTAACAAGACTGAATACACGCCTACTTTTAAACGAATTTGATCCTTAATAACTTAAAATTTAATTTACAGAGGACCAGAAAATGCGCCCTTCTGCTTCAAATACAAAAAAACAACTAACTTCCCAAAATCATACCAAATTGGACGTTTTACGCAGATGAATATTTAAAATGAACCAATCAAATCGCTTAAAATTATTGTTTACATTTGCAATTGTTAATTAACATTTTAAATTTACAAAATACAAGAAAATTAAATTATGATTCAAAAAACTAAATTCATATTTATGATCTTCATAAAATTACGATTCTTTTGGTACCAAATATGACAACATTTGAATTAAAAAAAAATTACAAGTATATAAATATTCAAAATATCCAAAATTTAACAATAAAGGCATAAAATCATGAAAATCATAATCTAAATTTTACAATACAATTAAATATGCAAGAAAACATCCTTCCCAAATACTAATAATAATATAAATACCAAAAACAAGGTTCTAACCTTCAAAATTAATAATTTCAACTAATTTTCAATATTAGTTAATAAATAATCTACTTCAACAAAACAAAAGTGCTTTAACACCTTCCTCAAACAACATATAAACTATTTACAACAATATTAATACCATAAAATACAAATACAACTTGTCACACAAATATTTACAAGACATAAACCAACAATAATCAAGTTTTTTATGTTCTAGGGCTCCCTTATTTGCCCACAGTACTCAAATTAACGTCCCACGTCTCACTACTATGTTTTAACATCATTCTCTACGGAATCTTTTAAATAACCTTTCTTACATGATAATGAAACTAATTATAAACAATTACTACTAATTATAAACAGTAAAAACACCCTTCCAATCATCAAAATAGTATCCTTTTATACACACATAAGGTATTACGAAACCAAAAATTACCTCATATTTGGGTTATCTCATAAGATCAATATAGTCTAAGTATAGTATATAATAATAATAATATATAGGGTAAATAACACAGCAATATATATACCGTGAATTCAAAAAGTAATTACATAAGGGTTGGCCATGAAAAATAAAAGTAATGTCAATAGCAAGCGTTATAATTCATTAACTGTCATCACTGTTGTTATTGTCATAAGTTTATATTAAAAATTCAATTAAGTTACAATTATAATGGTTTTTACAATAGAACACAAAACATTTATGATTGAATCATATTTTCAAAATGGTGTTCGAGAGAACGGCGAATGGATTTACAGCGCGGTGCCATGTGTAGAGGAATTTCGGCAACAATTTCCCGATATTGCTGTCCTTGAAGGAGATTTTTACAGCGCACTTAGCAGATGTGTCGATGTATTCCGATACATCACTACGTACACTTTCGCAAGAGACTGGTATACCATTAGGAACTTGCCATACTATTATTAAAAAAGATTTAATGCTGTTTCCATACAAAATTCTTGCTTTACATGAGTTGCTGCCAGTAGATCACAATAAGAGAATTTTGTATTGTCAGTGGTTCCAACATTTTTTAATGAACAACGACGAATTGCTAAATTTAACGTTTTTTTTCTGACGAGGCCTGGTTCACCCTTTCGCGGTATATAAACTCACAAAATATGAGGTTATGGAGTGCTGCAAATCCGCATACTTTTCGCGAATCTCCCCTTCGCCCGCTGTGTTTCGAAGACGTATTATCGGACCCATATTTTTCCACGAAACTGTTACTGCTCAGAGATTACGGAATATTGTACGTAAATTTATTAATCAGCTTCATGAGGATGAGCTCCAGCAAGACTACTTCCAACAGGATGGCGCGACGGCCCACACCGCTCAAGACACCCTCAATAACTTTCGTGAATTTTTGACTATCGAATAATTAGTTTACGTTCAAATCCAAAATTTCCATCTAGATCACCAGGCTTGACTATTTTAGATTACTTTACATTCCCTTATCTGAAAAATAATGTAGGTCTACAAGACCCATATTAACAATATCCGAGAACTGCAAAACAGAATTACGGAACAGTGTGCCAATATAACTCCTCAAATTGTTATAAATGCTTTTAATAGTATGAAAAGACGGGTAAATTTGTGTCTGCAGGAAAATGGTGGTCATTTTGAACAGCTTCTTTAGTTTTTTATGTTTATTTTTCTGTACCTACCTGTGAAATAAAAAAATTATAATTTCCAATTTTAATGATTACCTACTTGTTATGATTTGTTTAATAGTGTAGTAATTTAGTTGTTACTGTTATCGTCTAAATTGAAATATTCTCATTTCTTCAAAAATTGATTTATTTACATTTACCATGGAACTTAACCTAACCAAACACTGCCGGTTAGGTACTGGCGCTTGCGCTAAATAGCGCTAGAAAGGCCATACTTAAACGTCAATTGGTATATAAAAACAGTATTTTATTATTCCACTATCAACCGTGTAATTACCTTTTGAACTCGCGGTATATACAGGGTGTCCCAAAAGGTATATCTAATCATAAATTTATGGGCTTGATAATTATGGTCTTTTGATTCTATAATTCAAATAAACTTATGTTCTATTATCAACGGTTACCGAGTTATCATTAATTCATTTATTTTTATACGTAGTAATCGAACGCCAAAAACAAATGCTAACAGCCAAAAACAAATGCTGAATGAAAATGGAAAGATTGACTAGACGTGAATGTGCTGAAATGCATTTTATTTACGGATTTTGTTATGGTAATTCTGTAGCTGCAGTGGTCGGATATCGTCGGCGTTATCCTAAATCGAATACAGCCAGACCATCGCACATTCGAGAGAGTACATCGAAATTTTTGTGAATTTGGCACTGCAAGACATCCTCATAACGTGGGCCGAATTAGAAATGTAAATAATGATGATGCGATCCTTAATGCTGTGACGATAGATCCATCAACAAGTACAAGAAGACTATATTGAATCAACTGGGACTTTCCCGAAATAAAATATGGCTTACATTGAAAAGTGAGCGATTGAATCCTTATCATATTCAATCGATGCAGCATTTCCATCCAGGTGATAATGTTTTACGTCTTCAATCTGCACAATGGATTCTACATTAAATTGCAGACGACCCCATTTTTTTAAGTAAAGTGTTATGGACTGATGAAGTTCAATTTACGAGAAATGCTATAAATAACTGTCATACTTTACACGCCTGGGCTGGGGAGAATCCTTACACTATTCGTCGTTCTAATTTCCAGCAAACATTTCAGTATAAACGTATGGGCGGGTATATTAGGCAATCATGTCATTGGGCCGTACGTTATACAAGAACGATTCAATGCTCATATTTACCATAATTTCTTAGAAAATTATTACCTGTACCTACTGTTGGAAAACATTCCACTTGATGTGCATGTGGTGGCAGCAGGATGGTGCACCCCTTCATTATTCACGAATAATAAGAGACTGGCTAAATAATACATTTCCTCGTCGCTGGATTGGACGAGGTGGACCAATTGCGTGGCCACCTCGTTCTCCATATATCACTCCAATGGACTACTACTTCTGGGGTACCTACCATGAAAGAAAAAGTGTCTGTGACCGAAGTTTATAAAATTTATAAACTTTGTAAGTCTAATAAAATAAATGAATTTATCCATAACTCGGTAACTGTTGATAATATAGCATAAGTTTATTTGAATTTTAGAATCAAAAAACCATAATTAACAATGCCCATACATTTATGACTATACCTTTTGGGACACCCTGTATATGTAGGTATATGTTGGTTTTGAGATTTCCACGGGTGTTGTATGCTGTGATTGGCTTCCAGGTATTCTTCCGCGTAGTAACTTCTTGGTCTTGGGATGGACCGGGGTGGTTGTCTTGACGATGTTTCGGCAAAATCACTTTGCCATCTTCAGGTCACGTCGGATAACTTTCTGCTGGTGCTTGAAAACGGGTGATAACTGAAATTATAGTTATACAGTTACGTTCATCACAAACCAAAACCCGTTACCTTGTTGAATAGGCATATCAATGTTTTATACCATAGCATTTTTTAAGTAGGTACAAGAAATTTCAAATATGAAAATGCAGTGAATATGTATGAATTTTTTTTTAATAAAATGTTTATATTGTGTACAGGATGATTCACTACATTAAAAAATTAATAGCAACTAGCAACGACCTAAAATAGACAATAAACATTATTCCCTAAATGAATTATTTTCCTAGATATGAAGAGTATTCTTTTAGTTATCTGTTACGGAACGGTTTATTACTATTACTTCAACAACTATTCAAATTGGAATTTTTAAATATCAAGTACTGTTATTACTTGTTATTGTTTATAACTGAAGATTATTGTTGGTCACGGAATTTTAAAGTTTTGCTTGAATTAGTTACGAGGATGATTCATGAATTATTGTCCCTAATATAGAAGGCATTGACCAACAAATTTTTTTCCTAGAAACGTCAGTTATTGACATTATATGCCAAGTTACAGGTGCCTTTTTTCTTGTTTATATAAGTTATACATTTAATGTTGATGTGATTTGGTTGAAATGGATATATTCGAGGCAAGGGCTGTAATAATATACCTTTTTAAAAAGAGTTTATCACCGCAGGAAATTTATAATGACATGTCCAATGTTGGGTGATTCTACCCCTCCATATCAAGTAATTAAGAATTGATTCCGGTATTTCAAACTAGGAAGGAAGTTGTGTAAACATGCACCAGATGCTGCACCACCAAAAACAGTTGTCACTCAAAAAAATATTGTTTTGGTCCATAATATGATACTGAGTGATAGGCAAATTACGGTCAAATATATTGCTGAGACATGTGGCTTTTCCGTTGGAAGCGCTGAAAAAAGTCTGCGCGCGATGGATTCCGAATATGTTTTCACCCGATAAAGTTCTAAAAAAGTTAACGTCAGATTTATCCTCCTTTTTTACGATATTTTGTCTTTCAATTGTTCGATAGTCTACGTCAGAGGTTAGTTTATTTAATCCATAGGATTAAACTTATCGGGTAGTAGAAGCAGCCGACAGTACTGTATCGGCAGGCTAAGGCAGCTACGAGTGTGTACGAGGTGATACGAAATATTTCGAGCCGATGTAAATGTAAATAAAGTGTTTATAAAATTGAAAGTATTTTTCTGCTATAGCAACTAATCTTAAGACTTATCGTCCGAATCATTTTGATTTGTGGGATGATTTCAATTTTTCCGAAAATTTAAATTAAGGAAAACCGCTGTTCAAACGTTACTGGAAGAAATTCAAATATATTACACCAAATAATAAAGTAATATATAGTTAGGTATGCAGACGAAATTGATTATATTTCATAAACCATTGTGTAATACACATGAATCAATTTCTTTTATGTAAGCTTGCTATTTTATGCAAGCGGTTCATTGCAGGTGGAATTAGTTGCGTTAGTAAAGCTACCGCAGAACAAATGATTGTAAGGGTTACACATACAATTGCAAATTTAAATCCAATATTTTACTACCAACTACGGCAAGAGACGTTGAGTGACATCCTTCACAACCCCTTGGCGTATAGTAAACAAACTATCTATCTATCAAAGGTATCTTTGTTTAACTCACTGCTTTTAAGCTAATGCTTTCTTTTCTGCACACCATTATACGAAACTTTCCATACATTTTTTAGATCCAGTGGTAGTTAACCACTAAGAACTTGGCCGATACCGAACCAATAGGATAAGTTGTATTGCTAGACGCAAAAACGCTAACGGGTAAATTTGTTCTAGGGGTTAGTTTATACCGCGTGACAACTACCAAAGACTTTTATCGGAACTTTGGAAGACCGTCCCTAAATGTGTTAACCTTTTAAGGGAATATGTTGGAAAATAAAGTTGTTTCAAATGTATAAGTTCTATATCAGAGAGAATAAATGATGAATCACCCTCGTATGTGTATAACAGTAAAACAGGCCCTTCATTTAATGCGATTCGGATACCAAAAACCTGCATTTATTCATTTTAGATTAATATATGTCAAAACTTTTTGAAACTATTCCAATGAACCATAGTATCATAGGTTGCTTATAGCATAACTGTTTTCAGAACGTAGGGTCTACCTGCCATGTTTTTAACAATTTTGCATCATCCCATACAATATAGAATGTAATATTGATACTTGAGGGACACCAAGAATAATCATTACGGTACTTAAAAAGATTTGAAAAGATTTTTTATGGAGGACTTAACAGTAATTTTCAACAAACATTGACCATGGAGAAGAACTCGGTGTCTTAAATTAATACAGAAAATAAGATCCTGTCAAACAAATACACAGAAGACAATATTTACTGTTAAATAATAGATCATACGAACCTTCGTAAATTTCGCACTGTGTGTTATTGTACGTATGTAAGCGCACTGGGTAATAAAAACTGAAACAAACCTGGCATGTCTAATAATAAAGTTATACTATACAAAACGATGGGAAATCATAACACACATAACATTTTGTGCTATTTATCAGACAGTTTCTTTCGAAAAAAATTTGTTGATATTGTCCTCAGCTAATGAGAGTGCATGTTCGAGGAATGGAGTTAACAACGTCCTTCCGAGAAAATTTGGCTACTTGGTTCGGGAATCCATACCTGCGTTATTATTCTGCATAAAAATCCAAACTGAGGGCTGCAGTAAATGTTTTCAATGTAAGTAGTAGGCTGCATACTATTACGTTTCCTTCTAACAATAAGAAGTGAAATCCCCTTGCTATAGGCCCCTGTATAATAGTAATAGATCGGGGATTCTTAAAGAAATGAGCATTTACCAATAGAAAAATTAGTTACTAAAAAGTAAGCGACAACTCAAGCAGGTTTATGCTTTATATAATAAGGGGTTAAATAAGCCGGAACTCTCCGGAACCCCGTTCTGATAACGTGTTTAGAAAAGAAACTCAGTCTCAGTTTAAAATCTTAAATTAGTCTTCATAAACAATCTACAGCAAAAAAGAAAATTAACACAAAATCATTTCTGACTCAAATATGTCCTCTTTGTATACCCGTCCCACGATAGATAGAGGACTTTCACCCTTATATATAATGTATTATATAAAGTACAAACGTTCTTTAAAAATTAAACCACTTACATAAGATAACCAAATCGCCAAAACCACAATGAGAAATTTTCCATTTAGGCAAAATTAACTTAAATAATATAATTTCCTGCATTCAGAGATAGGTACCTACTTCAATAAATACCCACTAAACAGTATTTTAAATACCTAACCAAAAATATGAAGTAGTTTATTACATACTCAGGCTCTGGGATAGCTAATTGGATTTGAACGAATCCTGTCTGCCGGGATTGTAAATAGCAATTTATACATCAGCCGGGACTTGAACCACTGCCAAATTTATAATATACTTATAACTAGAGCTCGGAAAAATATGCACTATAAATCACTAAAATATGTAATTTATATAGGTAAATATAAATACAATTTCCTAGAAAGCTTAGATAGAAAATAAGACAATAAAAGATTACGTACGTACTGCTTAAGCATTCTCACAATTTCCAAGTTGAAATAAACCCTCTATTCTCTTTTCCAACAACTTCATAAAATATTCTTTGAATAATACCGGCCATTTTTGACTACATTTTGGTATAAAATTTTAATTTATGTATTATGTATACGCCAATTCAATTAAATATGCAGTACATTCTTGAAATATGGAAAAACATACAAAATAAAATTTTCAAATATGGATTGTTTATGACCTAATTCGGATACGTCTCAAACATTATAGTATACAAGCTAAACTATGTGCAAATGCGTATATTTCCATATTTTACTTAAAGCATATGTAAGTATGGTGCACTAGTACCTAAATTTTGAAATTTCCACAGCTACCTCTTAGAGAATTATTTTTAAAATAAACTTAGTGACCAACTAAAAACCGTACAACGAATGCAAGAATTTCTTTTAATTAAAATCGGTTAGCTGCACAACAATTTAATCCGGACCTGCTTGCTCGTACATTAATTTATTTGCTTTCGCATAATTTTCATGGTTATTAGAACTCAACTGATAACACATATTCTAATCCAGCTACCATAATAAATTTAATTATTAGTTAGTATAGTTATGTTGTGGGTTGTTAAAAATGCGCGTGGTACCAATGGTAAATCGGTTCTATCAACACCAAGCCCACTTTCTTCTCATAAAATTCGTATAAGCTATTAAACCCCATTCTTGTTTCCATTATAACTACAATTTTTACATACACATCTAAAATCCAAATAATAATAATAATAATAAGCCGAATTTATTTATAATATACGAGCAAATATACCTGTGAATATAGGTATATTATACAGATACCTACAGGTTATAAATTGATATATTAATGTACAACTACGGAATGTCTAATACCCTAAATTTTAAGTATATCAATGTTAAAGATATGCCATAGTTGCAGTATAAAACACTACATTTATTTTTAATTGATATTGCACAAATTTCGCTGATGTTTAGAAAATGTAGTAGATATACTGGGTAGAAATAAATTATTCCCCTTTCTATTTACATGTAACTGTAATATAATAAAAGTAAAGTCATCGTCAAACTAGGTACATCCTGAGCACGCTCGAACCAAGAGAAAGCAGACACTTTCGCCAATCACCTCACATCAGTATTTCAACCTTTACCTTCCCAAATAACGTTGGAAGAGGAACAAGAAATCAACGCATTGCTAGCCACGCCATATGAGATGTCCCCGCTGCCCAAACGCACCAGACCAAGAGAAATTAAAGAACTGATCAACACCAAACTGAATCCCAAAAAATCTCCTGGCTTTGATCTCATTACTGGTCAACCACTCAAAGAACTTCCCCGCAAAGGAATCGTTATGCTAACTCTAATTTGCAACGCGGTGTTAAGGTTAGGCTACTTCTGGGCACAATGGAAGATTGCACAAATGATTCTCATACCAAAACCAGATAAACCACCAAGCCAGGCCTCCTCCTACAGACCTATCAGCCTTCTACCTATCATGGGCAAACTCCTAGAAAAACTACTCCTGAGTAGACTAGAACCCATTATTGAGGACCTGAACCTGATCCCAGACCACCAATTCGGATTCAGAAAAGGCCACTCAACAATCCAACAAGTACACAGGATCGTAGATGACATCAACACAACCTTTGAGGAAAAGAAATACTGTGCAGCGGTCTCCTTGGACGACAGCCAAGCTTTTGACAGAGTGTGGCACGAAGGGCTCTTGTTTATGCTCAAAAACACATCCCGCACAGCTACTACATAATACTCAAATCCTTCTTGGAAGATCGATTCTTTCTAGTGAAATCCGGTCAAAATCTGTTGGAGATATATCCAATCAGTCCGGGGTACCGCAAGAAAGCATTCTCAGCCCAATGTTGTACCTATTGTACACAGCAGACTTTCCTACAAGCAGACACTCAGTGATGGCCATGTTTGCCATGACAAGATCCTCTTAACAAAACACAAAGATCCAACAGTAGCGGCTACCCTCCTGCAATTGCAGATCTATGAAGGGGAAAATGGGCCAAAAAATGGAGAGTCAAGATTAACGCGGAGAAACCAGCTTCTATCACCTTCACCAAATGCAAAAGCATCTCTCCGCCCATCCTCTTTAACAACGTTCCTCTGCCTCAAATCGAAGACCTAAAATATTTAGGGATGCACCTAAACAAGAGACTAACTTGGAAGACCCATGTCTGGAAGAAACGCAAGCAACTGGGTATGAAACTAAGGAAGCACTACTGGCTACTCGGAAGCAGATCCAAACTCTCCCTCACAAACAAGTTGCTACTTTACAAGGTAGTCCTTAAGCCCGCCCATCTGGACTTACGGACTGCAATTATGGGTCACAGCAGCTACTTCCACCATCCACATCATTGAACGGTTTCAAAATAAAACGCTTCGTATTATCTGTGACGCTCCGTACTATGTAAGAAACACCGACATCCTAAAAGATTTAAAAGTGAATACAGTGAAAGATGAAATAAGTTTATGCAGTGAAAAATATTTTAATAAACTATCGTCCCACACTAACCCTCAAGCAATTCACCTGCTCGACAACAGTAAACACACCCATAGACTAAAACGTTTCCGCCCTCTTGACTTACCAACTCGGTTCACATAATAGACTCACGTAAACAGTAACAACTGAGTGACACCACAGGACTGTCACTCCCACGCCTTAACCATGCCACTTTTTTTACCTTCTACCATGAACTTTACTTATTGTATTTATACAGATTGTAAATAGTTATCCAATAAATAAATAAAAAAAAAACTAGGTACACCTGAGTTATAGATTTTCTAGCAGTAAGATCGTATCCCTTCTGCTGTAACCGGAAGTGTCTTGCATTTTTGGTTTTTTAATATATAACCACATTTTAATTCCCATTCTAAATGTAGATAAAAACACAGTGATACATAACTTACATATTTTTCCTACAAAAACAAACTTGCAACACGTAAGGCCTTAGAGACCAGTTTTACCAAAAAAATACAAAAGGCTGCCGTAGGTCTTCCAGATTTTTATTGTGTAAAATTGTAAAACCTTTAAAGCAAGTTCCGAAGAAAAAAAGTTTATTTAGTGTCAAGAATTTAGTCAGAGTGTTATTTATTATACAGTTTTATTCTCATACGTTTTTATTTTTATACATACATAAGGGATATTACAAACTATGAAGTGTATGTAGAGGGTAGGGTGTCCTGGAAGCAAAAGAACACAGCTTAACTACAGCTTCATGACATCAAATGAGACCTATTAAACCAAACATACCTTAGTACAAAAGTGCTTCTAAAAAAGAAAGAAATGTATCTTACATTGGAGGTATTTAAGAAACAAAATGGCGGATCAAGCTGCAAATTGGCATACATCCACTTCAGGGGAAGCCGAACATTCCCAACTGCCTATTGTAAAGGGCGCTGTCGGCAGATTCTGTTGGTATGTCTTTCATCATAATTTTTTTATTGTTAACACTTTTGTTCTTGTGTGTAAAGTTTATGATACAGAAGTTTTATTTACATAAAAAAAGGGGTTCTTGTTCCTTGTCGATAAAATATACCGTTGTCAAGAAAAACACATCTAATTATTTCAGTCTACAAACTTAATGCATTTATTGTAGGTATACAGGAAATTCGGTATTATTCATGCACAGATTATTCGGTTTGCTGATTATCTATAGGCCTATCGCATTTTACTTTTTTTGTCAACAACGGAAGTTGTAAGTAGAGTACCAATATTTTATAATTTTCAAAACAATACTCAATTGTTAACAGTTCAATGTGTCAAATGTATTTTTATATACTAGGTACTTATATCAAAATATTTTTTTAGACAAGCTATCAGTTAAATTTATCCTCCTTGTCACGGTATTTTCTGTGATTCAATCGTCCGATATCCTACGTCAGAGGTTGGTTTACTTATCCCATAGGCTTAAACATATCGGTTAGTAGAAGCAACCGACAGTACTGTATCGGCAGGATGAGGCAGCTACGAGTGTGTAGGAGACAATACGAATTATTTCTAGCGGATGTAAATGTAAATAAAATGTTTATAGAATTAATGCTAATTTTTTCTGGTGTAGTAACTAATATATAGATAAATTTTACAGATTGATGAAGCGGAAATTTTTCGTCATGTAAATCCAGACCGCACACTTATTGTTGTAATTATTTTGATTTTTTGGATGATTTCAATTTTTCCGACGATCTAAATTAAAGAAAACCAGTGTTCAAACATTACTAGAAGAAATTCAAATAAGCTACATCAAATAATAAAGTACTGTACAGTTGAGTAGACAAAATTATTTGTATTTCATATACCACTGTGTAACACCCATCGAGCAGCTACTTTCATGTAATTTTGTGATTTTATGCAAGCGGTTCACCATATTATATTACTGCAGGTGGAATTAGTAGCATTAGTAAAGCTAAATCCTATATTTTACTACCAACTACAGTAAATGACGTTGAGTGACCTCCTTCACGCCCCCCCCCCCAGCGTTTAATAAACAAACTAGAGGTATCTCGGTTTATCTCACTGCTTTTAAGATAATGCTTTTTTTTCCGCACACAATTGTACGGAACTTGCCACACATTCTTTAGACCTAGTGGCAAGTTAACCAGTAAGAATTTGGCCGATACCTAACCAATAGGATAAGTTGCATTGAAAGACGCAACAACACTGTCGGGTAGATTTGTCCTAGGGTTTAGTTTATACCGCCTGACAACTATGGGAAACTTTTGTCAGAACATTGAGTAACCGGCCCTAAGCATCACAGCATATTGTAGAGTTCTCTGTCGGCTGATTTTTTCGTATTCTAAACGTTAATAAACAGAAACTTTAAGAACAAATTAAAAACACTTAACAGAACAACAACTTAATAAATTCCATAATAACTTGGCAAAGCAACAATAAACTGGTTTAATATTGTCAGTATGACAGATAGCAACTTGAAAATATGTAATAAATACATTTTTAAAGCCATTTTCAAATAACATCCTTTTCTAAAGTTTCTAAAACTTTATATACACATGTGTAGAGGAATGGGAGTGCAAATAGTTGTAACTAAACATACCGAAACAACTACATAAAAAACTATAGTATAGAGCATTACTACCTATGTGGCGAAAGGGGGGAGGAGTAGAAAAAATTAAGAAAAGCTGAAGCAATAGAAATGGACGCAGAAGGTTGATACAGTTAGAATAGAAAAAATAAGGACAGTGGAAGTAGACCCCGATGTAATAGAAACCATAAGAGCGAAGAGACTGCGATGGCATGGTCACGTTCAACACATGAGAAAAGAAAGACGGCCCACGAAAATAGAGAAATGCAAACCTACTCAATGGCGGAAACGAGAAAGATCCAGGTTAGAGTGGAGGAAAAAAAGTCATGGAAACTAATATATGAGTACAATACAAAAATATTTTTGTACATCGTATTTTTAAGTAAGTAAGCACTGTTAAATATCTTTAAGTTAAACTGGCCTTAATAGGTTTTACATTATAAAATAAGTATACAAATAAATAAAACGATTCGTTCGAGGCCGCTTTCATATGTACTGCAGTTGCCTAAATTAGTTTCATATTTGCTTTGAATTACACGTTCTAAATTAAGTTCGGCTTTGACTAACTAGATTCACATATTTCCAGTTAGCCCGAGCTATAATGTATGTGTGATCAAAATTAATTATGTGTAATTAAATTAGTTAAATCCGTAGCAGCCGCGTTACAATTTACAGGGTATTAATTATATCGTACGTATTTATAAACCTGTATTGTGAAATAGTAAGTTATACATATAAGACAACACATTCTGTAAAATTTTCAATATAATTGACATTTTATTGAGATATTATATTAATGATGTAAAAAGCCCTGTAACACGAAAGCGTATAATTATTTCTTGCAATTTTAAAGTAACTTTTTGACAGAATTTATGAAAAATCTGAAAAATAGATTTAAATATCTATCATTAGTCTATCTACTTCCTGTAAAATTCAAATTTTTTAAATAATTGGAACAGACAGTGCTGTGAGTCAGTAGCCTGTCGGCACCTGAGGTAAGTATTTCTACGTAAGGGAGACATACAGGGCGAATATATTTTCCATGTGGTTCGTCCAAATTTTTTTAATTTTTGTGCATGTAAAGCTGTTTGTCATTGCCATGACTGTGAAGACAAATCTGTACTCCAAGCCAAATGTCTCAACATTTACCGTGAGTCACTAATATAATTTTATTATTATTATAATTATTATATTATTTCATGAAGAGGACATCCAATTCATGAAGCGGCTCCTGATACTGTAATTTCAAAGTTTTCCGTCACTTGGACAAAAATCCCATCAATTTCATAAAGTGGAAACCATCCTCTTCCAGATGATGAAATTATACGACACTACAGCATTTGGATAAGCAAATTGTCCATTTCATGAAAAGGTGAGATAGAAAACAATATTTGGTGTAACATTGTTGGGTCGTCGCGAGTGGATGTCCATTGCGTTTTCGTACCTATAGCTATGTAGTCAAGTGGGAAGAAAAAATGAGTTTTTTTTTATTATACCAAAAAAGAACAAAAACTATACTAATACCTATATGTCAAAAAAATAAACATTAAACATTCAAACAAAGAACAAACACAAATATTTGAGGAATACTACAACACTGTATGTTGTAATGAAAATTATAATTTACTGGCAATGGCACATAAATGTCTGATAATATATAATATAGATATATAATAAGTAAGTTATAATTTATTCTAATAATATGAGCTACTTGTTTGCACAATTCAGACTGTTATGACAACGGCTGGTGCATAACCTCTTGGATTTAAAACAAAAACATCTGTTATTTTTTCACTGCTGCTTAGATGCTTTGCAGGAACATTTTGCTACAGCTTGCCCGGCCGAGCTTGCAGCAACCGCCTCTCGTAGAGAAAGTTGTTTCGACGTAAGTGCTTCTTTAGGTTTCAAAAAATTGGAAGTAGCATTTTGTACCAACCTTTCAGCGAACCATGTGTTGTGGCAACTTGATATACCCCGTTTTTACAATCTGTGATTATTCCCACATTATTTTGGGGATTTGCTGGTCCTCGGTCATTTTTAAGGACGGAAACAAGAACACAATCATTTACATTAAACGCCATATTTTTACGTTTAGATGACATCCACATTTTCTCTACCGCACGTTTTTGACCTTTGCAGGCTGCTTCTCTTTCATTTCGATTTTTTTTTTCTTTATCGTTCAGCTCACTAGGGATCTCAGCATTGTCAAATTCATTATTTGTTTCGATTGTGGGATACTCAAGTATTCCTTCATCTTCATCATCTTCTCCATTTCGCGCTTCATTTGGTGACTTGCCAGTTGTTTTATTCCCCTGCGGCAATTCTTCATCAGCAAGAGTATCCAGGTCTTCTTCATCCACTAAGCGTTCTAAGACTTCTTTCGGCAGGTTGGAAGTAGTGAAAACCACACGCGGGTTATGGCCAAAAAGTGCTTTATAGGGAGATCACCCGATAATTCGATGATGGAAACATTTTGTATGTTGAATCATTTATCGGATATCCAAGATTTGATCATATTCTCGATGTCCTGATTACTATGATCGATGCTGCCCTGACTTTGTGGATGACGAAGACGCCCATTTACGATAACACATTCAGGCCACCATTCTTTCAATTCCTTGGATCACCTGGTTCACAAATTCGCAACCATTATCGCTTGGTAAGATGCAAAAGTTAGGAAGGTTTTCAGCAGTTGAAAAGCCATCTCCGCAGCTCTTCCCGTCTCCAAAGACCATCAAGACTCCATCTTTACATTTCCTCCATGTCCTGTTGAAACGTGTATTTCGTGACACCGATCATAGAGGTCTTCGTATGCGACTAGATATCAAATTTCAGCGCCGAAATTAAAACAAACCACAACAACTCACAACTCTTCAAACAAAACACAACTCTTAAAATGGCACTGTTTGCAAGGTGGTCCGTGATCATATGATCTTTACACGAATTGGACATCCACTTGCTACGACGCGACAATTATTACACCAAATATTGTTTTGTATCCCACCTTTTCATGAAATTGACAATTTGCTTATCCAAATGCTGTAGTCTTGTATAATTTCATCATATGGAAGAAGATGCGTTCCACTTCATGAAATGAATGGGATTTTTGTCCAATGGCGGAAAACTTTGAAATTACAGTATGAGGAGCCGTTTCATGAAATCGATGTCCTTTTCATGAAATGTACAATTACATCATATTTGGATTCGACATATACATAGATGCGACTCCGACCGGAGTAATTTTACTCGTCGGTGCCACCGACTCCGATCGGAGCAACTCATTTTTTTTACATTTTTACCTTCCAATTTAACAAAGAACCATTCCTGGGGGCACTTTACTATTACGTAACAATTCTACGCAATATTACAATTTGGCTCGTGACGTCATTCACCCCCACTCATGCCGGCAGCGAATATGATGGAGCACTCTGCTCCGTGTGCCAGCAAAAAAAGGGGCCCTAATTTTCCGCGCGGACTAATTTTTTTTATATTTGCGGCCACTTTTATCTTTCCTACAATCCCGCGTCGTACTTTATATCAATTCTTCCTCTTATTTAATGTGAATACACTAATTCAGAAATTTTAAGTGCCGCTACCCTAATTAGTTGACTCTCATTGATATTAAATCTTTATTATCGCCTAATTTAATATTTTTCTCTTCTGTCGCAATAACAATATAATACTCATATTTACAAATTGCAGCGTTGCCGTTGCAGATCGGGACGCACGTAAGTGAAATCATGTCTTCACCAAACACCGAAAAGCGATTTGGTTGTTGTTATAATAGACCAAAAACTATTTTAATTAATTGCTACGGCCATCGGCAGTCTTAAGTGTCTCGCCTATTATACATATATATTTAGTCATAGCTTCGCGAAGCTCTCCCTTCACATGTTTGCTTGAACTTTGTGGATTTAGAGGAACTCGCATGCCTCACTGAATTAAAATACAAGCCCGTCGCCAGTCACAATGCAATTCAGGTACAAACCACACATTTGCGGCCATTTCCGACATCGTGAAACGCCGAATGTTCTGTTCCGTACGATCATCGTTGTCAACGAAAGGTCTTCCACTTGGTTCCTCATCGTGCACGTTTCTTCGGTTATCTCTGAAATTGCTGCACCAGTATCCGACAGCGGCATTGTTTTAGCGTTTTGCACGGAATGTTTGTTATATACTAGCGAGTGTAGGGGGGGGGGTGGTGGGCGAGAGGGCGCCCGACGCGAAGGTACGCCACTGATTCTAACTATATACACCTTGCACTGAATTTAAAACATTTATTTGAGATTTATATGTCATCAAAGTCATACCATGTCTTCGCAAAAGAAACAGGTCAAAAAAACGGTATGCAATCATTTTGCATCATAACAAAGAAACTTCCATCCGTGAAATCCCTCGTAAAATACAATGTAATCAATCAGCTGTCGTTCGAATAATTAGAAACAATTACGAAATTAGAAAATGAAGATAAATCCCGGAGTGACCGAGCAAAAGTAACCTCCGGTTAAGATGATTCTGTGTTAATAAGAACCAATCTGGCAACAGGAACCTCAATTCTACAGAACTAACCAAATTATGGTTAGAAGCTACTGATGGTGTCACTTTTTGTACATCTACTGTGAGCAGAAGACTTCTTAATTTTAAACCCAGTGAATGTTGACCACGCAGAAACCACTTCTTTCCAAGAAACAGACACACAACCTTTTGCAATGTACAAAATCATAGTCACTGGACACCAGAACGGTTTCAGGACAATTACCTCCTGGAAAAAACTCCCCGGACATTAACCCTCCGTCAATAAGCCCCTGTTTAAGGAAATTCATATAAAAAGCCTCCAGTGTAAGAAGCCCCGGAAGTAAACCCCTCGTGCAGAAAACCCTCACAATTAACCCACCCCCATTTTAAATATCATGAAATTAAATTTTTCTAGAACTGCTCTTTTAACATTGTTGCTCAAGATAAGGCGATGCAATTCACCATCAGATTGTTTCCTTGTTGTGCTCAAAATTCAGTATTTTTGTATTTGTTTGTTGTATCAACGAAATTTTATTTAAAGAGTTTCTATTTTTATACGAGGGGAGGGGGTAATGTCCGGGGCTTCTTTACGGGGAGGGTTTTTTATAAAGGGGTTTTTTAACATGGAGTCCGGGAGTTTTTCTCCGGGGGGTAAGTGCTCTAGAACCTCCAGAACAGTAGCTGTATGTGCTATTCAGTGATGAATTCGCCTTTAATAACAATAATTATGCTGGTAATACGAATGATGAAAGTTTCCTGGGGAAGAATCTTCAGCATAGAAGTAAATACTTCGCTACTGCGAGATTTTAATGCAAAATACCTAACTAACAGTTTCAGTTTCAGAAAAACGTCATAAACTGCAGGATTATTGAAAATGCACTAGTAAAACATGTTATGGGTTGGCATGGTACACATAAATACATTACGCCGCCAATCAAGACAACTATATTATATAATATAGGATAGCTCCTGTTCTTCATTTCAACAACCACCTTTAACAAATGTTTTACAACTTGTTAAACAACGCTTAGAACTAACTAATTTCTAACTAACTTTCTAAGTGGCACAAACTAGAAGGACTAAAAATATTTTAATTATTACTCGTTGTAGTCACCAAATACTGTACAATAAATAATGCAAATCCAAATAATTTCTTCCTAAACGTTCATTAGTCACTGATCTTAGGTAAGTTAGACAGTAATTATATTATTTAGGTGTACTGAAGAATTTCAAGAAAAATAATAAGATGTCAGCTGTTTCATTAATAAAGCGATTGTTCATATTTCATTAAAATCTCTTAAAAATCAAAGCAGAAAGTGCTTGATTATATGGGCACGGTGTGATGTTGAGCGTTTGCTATAAATAAACCACAAAACCAATGTATGATTTTCAACCAGCAGTCTTCTACTTCGTGCTACTGCATCCAGCTACTTGTAAACCTTTCTTCTTTGTTCATCTTCAGGATCTCATATATTTCATTATAAACAAACAACAAAGAAAAGACCATTACATACACAAACACACACATCCTACGACCCGTGTAGGGCCTCGCCCTCGGTAGCTTCGACTGTCAAATTTTGCACTTTACATTTTTGTTACTTTTGTTTTTTGTCACATTATCTGGCCATTTTCCTCTCGGCCTTCCTTTTGATCGTCGTGGATTAACACTTTTTTGATTACACAGTCATCGGGAGAGAGCCACGCATGCCCTTACCACCTAATTCTTTATTTCTCTATCCAACCCTCAACGTACATGGTCTCTATCCTTCCGCTTCGTTTTTGTACACTGTACCATACATCTTTAAGTAAAACTGTATGTTCAAAAACGTTTAATAATTCTTCATGTTATTTAGTTAAGGCCTATGCTTCACATCCATATGTAATTGTTGGTCTTATGACGCTTTTATATAACTTGGTTTTACATTTTCTAAATATGAGTTTTGATGTTAATAGCTTATTTAGTCCGAAGAGGCATTTATTTGCGTTCATTATTCTTAGTTGTATTTCTATGAAGATGTAATTATTGCGAGTTATTATTACTGTGCCAAAATATTTAAATTCGTTAACCTGCCCAACGGATTTTGTATCTATAACAATATCTGGTGGGTGTCTGCATGGGGTTTCTCTTTACAATTGCTAGAATTTAACCTTTTGAGAATTGATTTGAAGTCCACTTTCCTGTCCTGCTTGATGTAACCGTGTTGTAGTTTCTTGTATGTTGGTTCACCGAAGGATAGCAATATCATCAGCGTAGACCAATAGTTGAACAGTACGGATGTGAAGTTTGTATTACGTAGATTCAATTCTGATTTTCTAATGATATTTTGTAGCACAGCAGTAAGGGAGATAGAATATCGCCTTCTCTAACTCCACTTTTAACTTCAAAGTCTACACTACACTACGCTTACATATGGGATCTTCTAATGTCACTTTAATTAATCGAATTAATTTTTGGGAATTCCCATTTCCGTTAATGACTTCCATATTAATCTATGTTGGGTGCTGTTATACCCTTGGTTGTAGTAGATATACAGTTGTAAGATATTCATATCGCACTCGCAGCTTTTTTCCAAGATCTGCCTCAAAGCAAAGATTTGGTCCGTTGTCGATCGGTTCTTCTTAAATTCTGCTTGATAGCTTCTAATTGTCGTTTCTATCAGTGGGGCTAGGCGTTGATTAATTATCCGTATTTGAATTTTGTGCATCGTACTAAGCAAGCATATTACTCTGTAGCCAGAACAGTTAATATTCTCCCCTTTCTTATATACGTGGAACATACGATTCTGATTTCCCACTTACTTGGCGTCTGTTCTTTCCTCCATGTACTAATTAGTAATCTGTACATAGCGGTCTCTAAGTCGTTCCCCCTATACATCTATTCTAGATGATTTGTTTCTTATTATGGCCAAATACCAAGATAGATTTCTGGATTTCGGCTAAATGTTGGTGGGGCGGTGGTATCGGTTTCGTCTTCTTCGTTTTCATTCCTACGTCGATTGATTTCTTCTTCATCTTCCATTTTTCATCATTATCTCTATCATCGCCATTAAGTAGTTCGTTAATATATTGGGTTCATCTCTCTATAATTTGTTGTATATTATATCTCCAATTTTACTTCTGCATATGTTTTTTCTAGGTTGAAGTCCATTTTTGAGATCTTTTTTTCCTCTACTGAGACATAATAGTAGGTTCCGGACGAGGCGATAGCCGAGTCCGTAATATGAAGATAAGTTCGCTAAAGCCATTTGCGTAGGTGTTGCATACAACATTTTTTTGCATTAGCTCTCCAAAAAAAAATAGTTCTTGCATAATAATATTAATTTTCAATTGCCATCAATACGGTAGTGTATTTATTAGAAGGCCGTGTGCGAAAATGTTCATGGCAACCGATTGTTTATCAATGACGCGTTTGTCAAATGGAATACTCAAAAATATTGGCGTTTGTTGGTGTTGGCCCTAAAATAAGTGTTAAAAAGGGCATCTTGAAGTAATCTTGTGGTGTCTGTAGTGTATACTGAGAGCTGTACTCCGTGGAGGCGTACCAGACTCAATTGCCGAAAGAGCAAATAACATACAAAATTCGATTTAATTATAAGTTTTCTGAATAACCAAATTTGAATCCTTTAAAGCGTTGCCATGACGACTTTAAGCACTAGGCCGCTAAAATAGAATTTTGCGGACTCTAGACGGTTTCCAAAGTAACCATTTTGGAGAGCGAATCCACAAAACTACTATTAAGTATATCATTTATTGTTAAACTATTATTGACTTTAACAGTACGTTATAGCGTGTTCAAGCATTGTACATATTCTATTTCTAACGCCCCATTCAAGAAAATTCTATTCAATGTTCAAACCCCTGCCATGAGTATTCTATACCTTAATATATACTAGCATTCACTGAAAAGAGTTACCTTGTATTAATGTTATTTGTGCATCGTATATTAGCTACAATTCAGCCACTGTCATAAATAACTTAACCATTGTGATACACATTGCATCACGTAGAAGTTGAATGTACATGACCTACGAAAAAACAAACAGAGACTATCAAAACATAGCACTACACAGAATGTTACCCTAAAATACAAAAAAGCGAATATATACCTAATAAATAATAGCAGGTGTTCCAATAAAAAAGAAGGAAACATCAGTCCAATCAAACAATACAACACTCTGCGGATCGGTTTTCCATTAAAAAAAGTTAAGTCAGAAAAATACAAAAATATATAGGACATTCCATTTAAAAAAATGGTATCCCTCAACATCTCTGCACAACTAACGTATTATTTTCCTATGCAACGCTACTAAACAAAAGGAAAGGAATAATCCACGGGTTCAGCTCGTAGTTCTAAATTATAAGCATTAGGATATAAAGTCGGAGAAGCAAACCGTATCTACTTTTTCTGCTAACCTATTTTAAGGTAAGGATCTTGCATCTAAATATTGAACGTAACTCTCCCGCTCATCGCGTGTACTGAAATATGCAAAATCATTTACTCTTGCTACCGACGCGACGGTTGCCTTCTAAAACTTGGTTTCTGCTACATCTAATTACTGAATTTGTGCGTACCTGTGCAGGAAATCAAGTTATTGTTGTTATATACATATATATATATATATATGTATAGCTGATAAGTTGTCACCTCAGTGTCGCGGATACGGCGGACTCACCTCACCCTCTTTTAACCACTCAAATAGAAATATAAAAGCATATATGTGGTAAGGGGGACCTCCTTAACAGGGTTTTCAAAAGAGGGGAAAAGATTTCCTTTTCGAATTTACATCTACAATAATAGATAAATAAAATCCGTTGTCACCTCAGGCGCATATATAATAACGCAGATATGGACCGTTCGATCGCACCTCGAGCGGTGTTGCCGCAAATTTTGAGGTGTGTAAGTCTGAGACAGTTAACACAAGGTCTTTTTGTATATGAAACATTTTTAAATTAGGTTTTCTT
>JABXWE010031899.1:0-14978 GCA_014611495.1 Limonius californicus | reverse complement strand
TAATCTATCTATAATATTCTATAACATTCAAATGTGGCAAAGTATACAGAATGAGTATAATTATATTAGAAAATTCACAAATATTTGAGATTTGATGAGTGTCTTATAATAAAACGAAATATAATTAATATTTATATCTAACATTTATATTCTAAATATTACAAAATAAAGTAAACTACGCATTCGCGCTGCGGGTAGCAAATTCTCCAAATATTACATATTTAGCGTACATTGCCAATTAATGCTATGTATTGATGCTCTCCCACTTGTTTTTGAGGGTTATTACTTCGTACGTTACAACGGAACTATGCTGTATATTCATTATTGTGGAAATATTAAAAACATTCTGCGTCGCCTTGTTTGCGAGTAGCACATTTAATTAATTTCGCATCTTCGCGTGAGTCCACAGTGTTATAATAGAGATTTGATAGTACCTAATTCCTGAAGCTCTTTGTCTCCGCGGCTGTTACTGGCAGATCGTTTAAAATAAGCTTAACACTGAATCCTGGAGCTTAAGGGGCCATTCAAACCGTCCTGTCAGAGACCACGGAAAGGCGGGTCTTCACCATGTAAATGTGTGCCGAGGGTTACCAACTCATTCAGAAATATTCATTTAGAAACCGCGTCAATTTACACAAACCATTAATCATACAATTCCGCTAAATGAAATTACGGCAATAATATATTCAAAATACCTTTTAATGGAAACATTGCATCCCCGATTTAAAATACCCTCATTACGCAGATGGCAGACCATTAATAAACTTCCATAATTGATATTTTAATTGAACCCCATCTTAATGATGTAATTACGAATTCAGGAGTGGTAACTGACATTTTATTCGCAAATGGGAATGAGTTAACGAACGCGGACCAAATTTGGTATGAATCTCTCTCGCTCAGCAAATTGTTTAATAGCAGAAATAATTGGAAATCAAAGATTGCGATCGTTTCAACGAACGAGACACGTTAATTGAAAAAAGTGCCATTTCAACTGTATTCACCCGCAACGTATGCTATTCGAAATTTATTTAAAAATAAAAATCTATATTTCAATGTTATAACCAGTCCTCGTAACAGGTTTCTAGTCAAAATATTCAAGCAACTTAATTTCATAGTTGTTTACTAAAATTTGTTTATTTACTTGTTTATGTAATGAAACTTTAATATTAAATATACAGGACATCAATTTGAAAACGTACAGTGTGCTGCATCTCTGGAAGTAAAATAGGTATTGAATTTTTCTAGAAAATGTTTCTACAACATGGAGGGGGAATCATCATTTGTAAGGAAACCTTCCCCATTCAACTCCTTAAGCCTAAGTACCTCAACAAAATCCTTCAAATGGTAATACCCACTTTATGATACCTCATTGAAAAGCTCTTACAAAATGCTATTCAGTAGAAGCAAACATTTGTTTTTCCGTTATGAAATCCAGAGTTCGGGGTGTTTTAATTGATTCTGTACAATGTACAGTAATTCTTCGATTTACTTAATATATAGGTATTTTTACTCTGTAATCGTTATCTTGTGGGTGCTTTAAATGCTTGGAATTACTATCGGAGAAGGAAATATAACTACCAATATATAAGAATGAACAAGCTGTTAGAAAATGGTGGAAATGTGGTATTTCATGCAGGAACTCGGAAATGATTTCCTTCTGAGGCCTCGCAAACAAAAAATCCAAATTACTATAGAAATAAAAACGTTTGAAAAATTCGGGAATGCATTCGTAATAGATAGTGTAAATTACCATTACAGTTACAGAAAAATTCTAAACTCATCCAGAACGAAAACGAAGTCAATAAATTGAAATTTCCAATAATGAATTTGCTGAAAACTGTCTACGTGTTATACAACATAGTTTAATTTGTGTAATTTTGGGTACGTTTGTTTAAATATTTAGCGGGTTATGGCAGTTACTATAATATATTATATACAATATACGGGGTGTCCCAGATGTCGACTACCATAAGAGATACGCAGGGAAGGAAGTTGCGCAAATGTATCCATTTTCAAAACATCTGCAAGCACTCCTAAAATATCCCGAAAACACTAAAATTTGTCTTTTTCGAAAATCTCTAATAAGTTTTTTATTAATACAATTATGATATTGAAACTCGGTATTCTTACATAAACGGAGACAAGGAATTCAAAGTCGGCATTTAAAATTTTGCTATGCTAATTATTTGCCGAGTTACGATATTCAACATTGTATTTCTTATTGGCACCATATTAGATTTTTACTGTTTGGAATAGAGCATACAAAGCAATATATTTTCGTAAGGGGTATACATTTGCGCAACTTTTCTCTAAACTATCCGATTTCGTATCTTTTAAGGTACATGTACATCATTTTAGCTCCGTCACCCTGTATATAAAGCGAGGTTTTGCACAGCTTTTATGCCGTTTCTCGCGGCAAAGTACGCTATAAATATGTATTTTACCAGACTTAATCGGCGAACTGTCTTTCTTCCACAGCCGTTAGTACGTCTTATGTCCACGTTTCCGTCTTCTTTCTGTCGGTGTCCATTTTTATGCCTCTTTTGGCCATCTTTGTAATGGCATCCTTATTATACGTCCATACCCCATTAAGCGTTCATATTCTATTCTTTTTTATTATCGTGTTTTTTACTTCCATTTGTCGTCGGATATCCTCATTTCGTACATGTTCAAGTCTTGATGTTCGACAACTTCTTTGTGAGAAGTCCAATTCAACCGTGGTTATTCTTCGCTGATTTTGTTTCGTACCTTGGCTCCAGATATTAGGATACTTTCAATATCCTTCCATATAATCTTCGTTTTGTTTTTCTTCCGAATTTTTTCAATGATATTATAGAAAAACTAAGTTGTATTACATGTTCCCCTTGTCGAATTCTGTTAACTATTTCCCTTTGGATATTATCTACTTCTGCTATTGATACCTCTAAATATTTGTATTCTATTAGTAATAGGTTATGATAGTTGTATCATCTACGTTTAAATTTCTTATAAGTCTGTCTAGAGGCGGCCGTGGGCTAGAGGCCAGCGCGTTAGACTTCTACCCTGAACGTCCCGGGACCCATTCCCAGTACAAGAACATCGGATTTTTAACGGCCGTTCTCCCTCGCAAGGCAATGGCAAACCAGCGAAGCATTCTGCCTAGTAAATCTTTTCTGGAGTAGAACTGTTTACACTTCCCGTGGTTCGGAGCCCACGTTAAGCTGTAGGTTCTCTATACCTGTAGCAGTCTAAACACACAACACAGGCATAGGAGAGAAGTTCGCTACATCTCGTAAGAAATAAAGCACTCGAAATATAAATGTAAGTCTGTCCTTTTCCGCTGCAACTAGACGCATGGTTTTGTCAAAATTCAAATAGTATAAACATAATTCATTTGTAAAAAAAGCTCAAAATGTGTAATAATATCTCAACCCTAAATATCATATAATTTAAGGGCATTTCAATAATTTTCATGACATGAAACTATCATACAAATTACTGAACACCACCTAGTCAGAAAAATGGAAAAAAGTTGTCGTTACCACCTTCTCGAGGTTACTAAAGTGACCAAAAATAAGCTAAAATTAGAGTTTTCGATTATCACCTTATATTAATAGACTACTTTTCAACCTGTGACTTTTAATAATTAGTAGAAAACATATTCAAGATTGAAATAAACTGAAAAATTGTCAGCAGGAGAGGTCAATGACGCAGAAGAAAAACTGCAAAACCAACCACGTGTAGCGCCAAAGACATCTATTCGAATTGGAATCGTGGAAGTACCTAGCAGTTAAGCATATCTTCCCCACTTCCAGGTCGTGCTGTCACTACCCTTATGGAATGTCCTCGGTATAATGCGCCTACTCTACTCGCCCGGCAGCTTGAAGCTGCCGACCCCATTTCTGACTGACCGTTGCACCGGCTTCCTCCATCCCTGGGTCAAAGGACACCAGCCTAGCTCTGGCTTCCTATCGTTAATAGCCTAGGCTACCCAGTTAAACTCGGAATTCAAAGCATCTCCAGTGATCCAGTGAACCCCAAGCCAACCTTTCCTTACGGATCGTAAATCGCTACCACCTCGAATTCAACCCCAAACTCGGACAGCTCGCCTGGTTTTATCCGGGCGATGGGCTTCTCGCCGATCTCGAGGCACCCTATTTTATCTAGCGCATGAGTACCACGCTTCGCAAGAGGGTATACTCCCAGCATTTCACTTGTGTAAAATGGAGTTCCAGTACACTCTGTTCAGCACCTGAAGGAAACTCCTGCAAATAAACACCTGTCGGGCTTCATTCTTCCTCAAACTCAGTCATCTATTTAGTCTCCCCTGCTTGCATCATCTCTTGCCTTAGTACAGCTTCTGCGAAGTGCTGAAATTGCTGAAAAACTCCTCGTTCTACCAGTTGCCCCGGTTGTGGCGGCCAACCTAGCAACACGCGAAAGTGTCCCTCAAGCACTCGCCAGAACGATGGCTCGACCCACGTCATCTGGAGCCTTTCGGCCACCCTGGGGAAGACTCCATGGGTGACCCTTCCTACAGTTGCGACCTTTCACGCCTCTTGCCACCTGGCTACGACCAGGTTTCTAGCCTCGATGACGGCTCGTATGGATAGTTCCTCACTACCGTCATACTGCAACACCACTATCTCTGTAGGCATCCTCTTCCTAATTCTCTGAAGGAGACACATCTCCTCCGTCCTGCAGGCCCTCGAGGCTGCTATAAGCATTGGCCTTTGGGCGCTATTCAGGGTGCTTCTTCCTCGGGCGTTAAGCTGCAGGAACCAGACTTCCGTTCCGTAGAGCGCAATCGGTTCCAGCACCGCCCTATTCAGCGTCGTCAGGCTCCTATGGTTAAGTCCCCACTTGGCTCTGACGACTCTTCTGAGACCCGACCCTAGGTTCGCGACCCGTACTTTCAAGCGCTTCGCTGGCCCTTTCTTCTAACTCGGCCCTGGAATTGCCTCGTGACGATTATTACCTCATCGTCGGCGAACGCTATCTTCCTACACCACTCTCTCTCTTCTTCGAGGTTTCCATCGAATAGGTACTAGGTTCCAGAAGAACGGTCCTAGTATCGACCAAAGACATACATCTGATAAGAACTTGGGAAGCACCTAGCAATGAGGCATATCTTTCCCCTTTCCAGGTAATGTTGCCATTCCCCTTCCAGACGTCACCGGGTACAATGCGCCCAGTTCGACGCGCCCTATCGCTGGAAACTGCCGTCCCCATTCGGACTGACCGTTGCACCGGCTTCCTCCATCCCTGGGTCAAGGACGCCCTCTAGCATGACTTCCTACTGTTCATGGCCTAGGCTTTGCCCGATTGAGCTTGGGGTTCAAGGAATCGGGATGAGAAGAATAGGAGAGGTCCTACTGAACTTCAGTAGTAGGCTTGGAGGGCGCACAGCCGCCGCCATCCATAAATTCACCAGGTTTCACATTCCGAGAGGGGGGCTATGGTTCCTTATGACTGCCGAAACCAAGAAGTATGTAATTTGATAAAATATTGCACCTTAGAAACGACTATCCTTTAAGAATATAATGCACACAATCTGAATATCAAGAAATATCTAGTGTTCTTACAATCAGAACAATTTATATTGACTACAGTTTTCTAGTATGCAGGTAGACGGCCTTAAGCCTGGAAAGGACAGGAAAGGAACTAGTTTGCCAATATTTAATTTTGAATTTCAAGGTCGGTTTTGGATCGCCCTAACACTAACCTTTTCTATTAAGAAATTTGCTCTGTTTGGTTTTGGAAACAGCAAATTTAATAAAATTTATTATTGAATGTTGGTTTGGTAGCATATTCCCATTTCTCTCCGAATATAGTAACATAATTCACATTAAGAATTATTTTTCCATTTTACGACAAAAGCTGCGACTTCTGAAGCGAATACTTTCTTCTAATGATAACATACAAAAAAAAAACAGAAGTTTGGTGTTGTGTATTAAATAAATGTCAAGGAAAAAAAATAAAACCATAATACAAATAACAATAGTATAGTACACAGCAATACGTGAACGACGTTAATTTAGGCCGATTGATATATCATCCTTGCGTTGCAAAATTTTGCTTTCCTTTTTCGGTCTTCGCCAGTTTTTCCAAATTCTGGCGTATCAACCAACGGCCATTTAAATGTGAACCAGAGTTTTAACGATTCCATTTGATGTTTTTTCTAGAGCGATTTCGTTTAGTGTTTAAAATTCATTTTTCTCTCCAGCTACTCCTATTTCGCCACGTTTTTTTTAAATTTTAAAGGAAATAGATTTGAAATGTTGAATTGTTCTGCTGCATTCCACTAGCTTATTTTGGGCAACTAATCATCTATTTTAAACGGTTTATTTTCTCTTTTAAGCTAAGATCACGTATATTCTGTATGTTGGCCATTGCAAAGGGTTAGAATACAACTAAGTTAGCTGCTGCCAACCAGATCGCAGGCTGTTAACTTACGAAATACAAACAAAAATTTCATACAATCAAGGTTATTGCTCGTGAACAAAAGAATTCCAAGAAAAAATGGGTAGCATAAACCGACGTCACGATTACAAGACACGATATTTTTCCTATACAGTCTTACCCGTACGGCACATTGTTTGCGAAAATGATAACAATATCCGAATGATAACATTATCCGCTATTACAATAAACGGTGTGCACTGTGTGAACCAGAGTTTTAACGCAGATTTCACTTGATCGTCTATCCTAGAGCGCATTCGTTTAGTGTTCAAAATTAATTTTTCTTTGCAGCTACTTCCATTTATCCATTGAATAGAACTAAGTGAGTTGCTGCCAACCAGCCTGAAGGCTGTTAATTTACGAAATACAAACAAAAATGTATACAAACAAGGTTAGTGCTCATGGACAGAAAAGAAAAAGTTGATAACATAAACCGTCGTTATGATTACAATAAACGATATTTTCCTATGTAGTTCTATAAGTCCTACCTGTTTTTCGAGAAAGTGATAACAATACCCGATAACATAATTCGTGATTCCTATAAGCGGTGAGCGTTGTATTAACATGGTACGAAAATAAATTTAGGATCTTTTGTACAACTATAGAATACGTCGAGAACTAACAGGTTCTCCATTTAAAAAGATCGTAGCTCCGTAACGAAGCATTTGTCAAGGAATGTTCATATGAACTTCGGGTATTCCCAAAGCAATTCCAAATTTTATAAAATCTTAAATAGATTATCCAGTTTAATTATGAGAGGTAGTTCAACATCTTACTTCACATTAAGGCGTTACTCATGTAATTATCCTTAATATTCCTGTATTAAAACAATAGTCATGAAGTTCAACATTGCTTTTTCGGTACTCCACGTATAAAACGAATAAAATGATACAAAGGGAAATTTCAAAAAAATATTCTACGCCTATGTTCGTAACCACGGCAGAATTAATTCCTTATGCCTCTCCGGCCTCGAACAGTAATTATGCGAAGGATTAATTATACCTCTCCGAAACTAACAATTATTCGCAATTGAAGCAATATCGACAGGCTAAAATGAACGCAATTATAAAACAGACGTTAAATAAATGTTCTGAGTGATAAACGTTATTGGAGTGCATGATTTGACAACCCGCACCGGCGCAGCTTTTATTCAACTGCAGTTGTATCCCTAATTGACAGCATTAATTTTATAACGTATCCGAGTTTTTCGTTATTGATGTTATACGGCCAATACGAGGTAATTAAACTAGCTTTAAATAACACAAAGGGAGCAGCATTTGTGAGTAAAACGGCCTTTGGTTGAAATATGACCCTTACGGGTTGCATTATTTTATTATGGGGCTTTGATGTGGATGCACTATGGGGTAATTACCTCTTCAATTTATAAACATAATTCAAAAATACCTGTTTTTATTATTAATCAATGTACAGGATGTTTTTAAAACAGGCAACAATGAGCATAGCAAGGTGATCTCCTAAAAACCTCAGAAGATCTGATATGTTCTGATTTTGCTTGTCAGTTTTGGTTATTGTTAGTATTTGTTTGGAGAAAACTAGAAACATGGAGCTTTAATTAAAACACAGTGTTGACTTGTTAAGAATATTTTC
The DNA here is from genome assembly GCA_014611495.1 of Limonius californicus. Lineage (NCBI taxonomy): Eukaryota > Metazoa > Arthropoda > Insecta > Coleoptera > Elateridae > Limonius > Limonius californicus. Next base: position 6,926 of record JABXWE010031899.1, on the reverse strand, counting down.
ACGCACTGTATTTCCTTGGAATATTTTCCTTACTTGCAAATTAGGGATGGAAATTTCTTCGACTGTTCTTCATTAACGAATTGTTGATTAAAAAAATAAATAATAAGTTTTATTGTATGGTCGCTAGAACTAATTGTGATGCAAAAACTATAAGAAGCGTAGAACAGAGATTACTGGAAACAGGTAATTTAAATCCTCGATAAAATCAGGCATGTCGGCAACTTACACTAAGTGTTAAGAAGGGCAATTTCTTGAATTTTGGAGGTGGAACCAAGTACAAGCTTTCGAATTGTATCGTCCCAAACTAATTTCCAAAAAAAAAATACAATTCACAGATTATTAGTGAAAAATGGTCTGCATCCATTTAGGCCTCAAGATGTTCAAGTTTTGCTTGCTTGCTTGTTTCAAGTTAATTTTTATACACGTTTGTTGCATAGTGTGCAACAATAATCCAAATTTCACTGAAAATATTATGTTGAATGATGCATCCAGGTTTACTGAGGCGGATATGATATATGCTCATAACCTGCACGAATGGAGGGCTGAAAACCCTCACTTAATACGCAAAATATTTTATGAAATACGATGGTCAATAAACATTTGGATTTTAAATTTACCCTCGTATCTTCAATTTTTAAATCAAAATTTACCATTGCCATTACCCTATGAAGTTACATTAGCAGTTAGATTAAATTGTTAGTTCTAGCAAGATGGTGCACCGTCACATTATGGAATTCAAGTGAGAAATTTCCTGAATAAAATTATTTTTGAGAGGCGGACTAGAAGATGGGGACTTAGACAATGGCCTCCTAGATCACCAGATCTGAATCCCTTGGATTTCCTTTTCTGGAGCTGTTTGAAAATAAACGTTTACCGGGAACCTGAAGATATAGCTCGTATTCACGCTGTCAATAAACTAAAATATTCTAGAAAGGGTTCTTGCTTAGATGATAAATCGTGCAAATGTTTGCCTTGACATAGGAGCTAACCCATTTCAACACATTTTGTAACAACATATGCGGACAACATTTTTTGCTAATATAATTCGTTCTTAAAAAAATTAAATACAAATATTAAATTTTTGATTTTTATCAATATCTCGATGTGAAAGTCATTCGGAAAAATCTTCACTCATAATTTTCGATTCGTTTTAGTCCCCTGAATCAAATCCCGAAAGCAAAATGGCGTAATATTCTTATTTTTGCCATTTTATGTATCTTCCACTTGAATACGTTTTCGTTATTTAAAGTAAACTCTGAAAGCATATCAATTTGTTTCATACAGGATTACCTATTCACCAACCAACTGATCATCGATATATCAAAGAAGCTTAGAGGTTCTAAACAATTTGTACTATCTGGCAGAACTGATGTCTATTAATTAGCGTTCGGTTCGAGTCAGTATTTAATCTGCCCATTGATTTGCTATAATTCAATAATTATGTATTTAAAAATAACTTGCCCAGCATTAAAGGAAACCAATTCACTAGACCTAAATACACTGTATTCTGCTTTTCTATAGCAAGCCGTCTGAATTATTTATTATTCTATCGTTGTATTACACCGTTGTATTATTAGCGAACAAAGTTTTTATGTTACCTAGCAAGCATTTCAACCAATTTTTCTTATACTCAAACTAAAAGCTTTACTGTATTAGATAAATTTACTGGTAATATGTTGGTTCTTTGTAATGTATAGTAAACAAATTTAAACCCGATTGTTTTACTGCCACATAAACGCCACCTAGCGGTATAATCTGAGAGTAGGAAAAACTGATGCAATTGTGAATAGATGTAACCGTCATTAAAGCAGTGAATTTGTTGGTGTTTTCAGGTACAGATTATTACCATAAATGTTTTATTTATTAAAATATGCTTATGATAAATACAAATAAAATACAAATTATTTTGCTGGGCACCGGCCTCTTCTCTGTCCTGTGTTTCTCCTCAGCGCTAACGTATAAATATGGCGGACGTTAGACTACGTCGAATTCGAACGAAAGAAATTCCAGGTTTTTTAACATTGCGGTTGTTAACCAGATTGGGAAATTGTGGTGGTGGGTTGCAGCACAAGATTTCTATACACTGCATAGTAATGCTGGGGGATCGAACCCACGCCATAAAAGGAATTTAGCCCAGAAAGCGAGTGCCCTGTCAACTGAGCTACCGCCACACCAATTGCCCATAAAAATGAGATACTTAGCAATATTTTCGTAGATAAACAGTTTATATCAAGCTGGTAAGTAATAAAAGTTATAATATCATATAATATTTTTTATGTAAGTGAAGTGTGAAAGAGTAGTTTTACTAAGTAAATGACTTTCGGATCGATAGACTCTTCTGGCTACACCTTAATAGGAACATAAAATATGAAAGTTGCCGGAAACGGACCAGAAGGGCAGAATATAAAAGCATTTTAATAAAGATGAACGTTGTCCCTTGCAATTCCGGTGCGAAAACTGCAAGGCAAAATGGATAAATAATATACATTAATACATTATATTTATGGAGTTTTTATACAAATTCCGGAAATGCATTATCGCGCTGATGGAACCAAGCTTTCCCGGGCACGAGAGTGGTTTGAGTTTTCATTTACATAATGGAAGAACAACAAATGCATTTTGTATTAACTCCGGAGATTTAATGGCAGTGAGTGGTGAGAGAGACGGACTGCGTTAAAAGGGGTCGGGGGGACGTCATTACAGAGTCATGACATCTGCAGCCAATTTAACTAAAGTGGTTTTTGCGTGGCCATCTTCTTGCAGAAGCGCCGGCTTCATGGCGATACAATTAGGCCTGATAGTGTCTCTTGATAGTCTCTGCCTCGGAATAAATGACGTTAATTATCGATATTATTTAAAATTCTCGGCTCGCATTTGCCCTCGATAAAGGAAGGTTATAATGCGCGGTTTATATTGCATTCCCACCTACAAATACATTATAATTACAAAATCAGTGAAATTTGTAAGGATGTGGTACACACTCTTAAAAAATTAGAAAGAAAAATTTAATTTAAAATATTATGTGCCGATAGTTGTAAATTAGTTTGCTCGTTTTAAGAACTGTTTAAAATTTGGCGCAGGATATTGTGCGTAAAATATTTATGAATATCCTAAAATGTTTACGCAAAATATAATAGCAATAGCACAACCCCGAAAGTCTCCTCTAAGAAAATATTGGCGACAAGACAACTGATTTGAATACGAAAACCGAGATGTCCAAAGATAAATACAATCTTAACAAAATCCTTATATAGTCGGAAACATATACTTTAAAATACCCCAGCTGTGATTAATGCACCCCGTTAGTTTAGTTGCGATTTAGTCTATTAATTACAATAGACATAAAAACGACTATTTACAGATTGACTTGTAAAACTATAAGTATTAAAATTCATTAGAAAATCATCATATTTTTAAAATTTGTTTGCATTTACTTCATAAACAACAATTGTTATTTCAATAAAAGCTTAGCTGATTTGATAGTTCCAAACTTATTTTGGACTTATACAATACGTTCAATAAAGCCTATGGTTTGAGTACTTACGGTGATGTTTTAATTATTTCGTGGTCAAAGCAAATTTCAAAGTACTATAAACATAATGTTATTGACAAGAGGTAATTACGCTTACAGCTTCGAGAATTATTCATTTACACATAAATGTTTAACTCGTTATTTACCACCAAAGACATTGTAACTGAGAACGTGAAACCTTCAAATAATCTTCTACATTTTTACATCACACTAAAATTTAAAAAATTTTTTGTATAAACAGCTACCGTACATTGTAATGCTCCTAATATAATACTTTTTAAACTCTGCGATATTCCAACATAATCAATATTATTCTACGTAGTTTCACTTTAGTTCAGGAAAATATCATTAAGGATATTCAAACATTTAAGACATCAGTGCTACAACTAAGCGTTGGCACTTTCTTCTGCCACCTGCTTCTCCTGAGCGCTACGCCAAAAGCCTAGGGAACCTCCTCGATAACGTCGAATAAGAACGACAGAAATACCGACGAAGGGATAGGATGTGGAAGAATACTGAAGATACGAACGGAATACTGGCACCACAAACTTCCTGATTTATTGGCGTACGTTGTAGCTGAGCAACGTCTTCTAAGAAGCATCATTCATGCTTAATAATAATGGTTTGCTACCACCAAATTCTTAATATTAGAAAATAACTACTAAAAGGAGGTTCTGTAGATCCAACTGTCATAAAAACAGTAAAATTGATAAAATAATAATTTTTCTGTTTTCCGAAAGGTTTGGGAAAAGTATGTTACACAACTATTTATGATATAGAATTTGTTGGAATATGGAGCTAACATCCAAATAATTTAAATTTAATATGACATTAGATACTAATAGAGATGATATGGAAAAATATTGTTAATAAACGCCCAAAAAATACTTTAATAATACCATGTCAGCAAATTGTTCTAAAAGTCTTCCATTTATACATCCGTATAATATACATTCAGCACATTAGTCTATTCGATTGTTAGCCTTGACTATAGATATGTTATTTACTTTAATTACTAATATATAAATATATAATTAGATATTAGTCATTTTAATAAATAAAATATCTATAGGTAGATGTAGATATTTAGGTGCAATCATCTTAAACATGGGAAAAATTAAAGAACACGTACAAACAAAGTCAAAAAGGAAAAAGAGCTATAGCACCACATGGAACCATCTGGAATAACAACCTCACCAAAGAAACAAAAAGTAACATATTTAACACTTGTATAGAGAGCATCACAACGTATGGTATAGAAATATGACCCATACTCAAGGATGTCGAGTAAAGAATAAGAACAGTGAAGCTAGACTCATGTGAAGCTGCCTATAGTATACCCGGAGAGATAGAATACGACCAGAAACAATATGGAGATATATGGAGATCAATCACAAGAAGCATAGAATACAGAGTACGTAGATAGTACGGATACTTTCAAAGAATGGAAGAAGAAAGGTGGCTTAAAGATTCCTACATTCGGTACCACGAGACAAAAGGAAGAGGAACAGCAGCCGTCAAATGGAAACAATACATACACCAAATACTGCAAGAAAAAGTTTGTAAGAATATGACTAGGAAGATGGAAGATATTGGCATCTCAGTACGACCAACATGTGCGGGAAGATGGCCACAGAAGAAGAAGGAGCAAATTACTAATAACAATTGCATAAGAATTGGTTCAAGACGCAGAATGGCAATAATTATGAAACATTTGTACAACGTAAGTTTATGTTTAATACTGCTTTAATTCCTAGAATCATATTATTTGATTTATATATTTCAACATTACTTGCCAAACAGTGTATGTTTAACAATTTTTCTTAGTGATACATTAACTTTACCGACGTTTCTTTCGATGCGATGGCTGTAGGTAAAATTGGTTAAACTCCTATTGCTCGGACTATACCGATATGGCAAGTGTGGAGTTCATATTTATAATTAGTTGCATCCCCCAGTGAAGTCACTTTACTAGTGCGCAGTGTGCGGCTAGGGTTTCAGCTAGGTTTGTCAAGCTCTTCTTCAAGAAGTATTGCTTCTAGTTATCCAGTTTTATTCTGTGGTTTAGGCATTTGCACTCCATAGTTACGAAGGCTTGATTGAGGAATCGTATGTAACGTGTTGCATCTAATTTTTATCTCGATGCATGAGAGGTGTTTAGATTTGGAATCTATACATATTTACACAAAATATGACTACTCTGTGTATTCCAAAAATAGCAGGTACTACAATGTTTATGGTTACTTGTCAGGTCCATATTTACTAAAATGGCCAATATTAATAATCATCAGAGTATATGTTACAGTTAAGCTAACGAAAACGCAGAAAAAACTTCTGAAATCAGAGTGTATTGGATTTATTATAATTTAACCCGTACAAAAATTTAAAAGATGCTTGAAGTAGAAAACCGAGTTCTGGAAACCATCCAGTGTTACTATAAAATATTGTATTGCTATGTTCAGTGTAATTTCACTCATTGCTTAGACAGACGACGAAGTAGTTCGACTGTGTGAATCTCAAACTTTTGCCAGAAAAGCTATATAAATAGATTTACTCTGTTGTTCCACGAAATGAAAAAATACGTATATTCGCCATTTCAGCAAAACTTCTTAGGTGATAGAAGAGGACAAACAAATTTGCTCAAAGCAAGAGGAAGGGTATAAAGCGATCGGCGAATCTAAGACTTTAACAGTAGCTTGCGGAGTTCCCCACGTATACAGTTTAGGCACTCTGTTATATCTCAGTACATTACTGATATAATGTGGACTTGTAATCTTAAATAGCAGTCGATAAAACTACATACGGTTCCAATTTCGATTTAAAATTTTTGATAGAATGTTTCGTATTGTATCAAAAAAGGTAAAAGTATAGTTTAATACAGGCAAATTAGAAATAAATAGTGAAAAATAAATACTATTTTCAACGTCAGAGGAAGATGATACCTCTTGTCAATATTACAATTTACTTTCGGCTTAGACCGCGTCGTCATTTGGGAACTACACCCAGCGTTATCAGCTAAGGCCCGACCTGTAGCTTGTCTGCCTTTACAAGCATTTGCTCTAGAAGTTTTGGGAACTACACCCACCATTATCAGGTAAGGCCGACCTGTAGCTTGTCTGCCTTTACAAGCATTTTGCTCTAGAAGTTTGAGCCATATTTGTTTGCAGGCCCTGCCTGCCTAAACACGGCCGTGTGCTTATATTAATCAAACCTTGGGGCGGACAAAAATTTGTTCTTGATGTATTTTGCTTGCCAGGACAATAATACTTAATCGGCTTATGCCTGTTAGCTGTTTGTAAACCCATACAAACTAACGTTTCGCAAGACATTGCAGCTTGCATCTTCAGAGTGAATATAACACTGAACTCAAATCCGGGAAGCAGAGGTATTTAAA